>DF361537.1:0-30530 GCA_000787875.1 Solanum virginianum | reverse complement strand
CGGAACTACAATAGAGAAAGAGCTTATGGAGATAATTGAAGCTGATTAGGGTAGAAGAGGTGGTTTTAGAAATGGTCCATATGTGCCTCCACATAATCATGATGCTGGGGAAAATAACTCTAGGATTGAAGAGATGCTTGACCATTTGTTGAACAAAGCTGAGACCCAAGATGAAACTTTAAGGGGAATGAAGTCTAATATTTCAAGCATTAATAAAAAGATAGATTCTTATTCATCAGCTATTAAGCTACTTGAGCAAAAAATTTTGTCAAGTCTACCCAATTGAATCAATGCCAGAAGGTACATTGCCAAGTAACACTATTCAAAAGCAAAAGAATAAAGGGCAATATATGACGGTGACAACTAAAGGTGGCAGGGGGACCATCGATCCTTCTATACTGGTTGAGGTAGGTGTGGGTGATGTACATGAAGAGATAGTTACAGAAAAGGTTGCGAATGAAGAAGAAAAGGGAAATGAAGAGGAGGTAGGTGAAGTGGTTGAAGAGCTGAAGAAGGATAAGGCGGTCCCATGGCTTCCTCCTCATTTCCCTCAAAGACTCAAAAAAAGGGAGGAGGAAGACAAATTCAAACATTTCCTCTCAATGCTTAAGCAACTATCCATCAATATCCCTTTGATTGAATCTTTAGAGAAGATGCCGGGTTATGAAAAGTATATGAAGACTTGGTTATGAAGAAACAGACTGTGAGTCAAGAGCTTTCTAAAGATCTCCAAAATCGTAATGCCATCACTATAAGTCATTGGCTCAAAAATGTGAACATCCAGGTGTTTTCACTATATCGTGCATAATAGAAGATGTAGAGTTTGCAAGAGCACTTTGTGATTTGGATGCCAGTATCAACTTGATACATCTTGCAATTTTCAAGAAGCTTGGTTTGGGTACCCGTACTCCTACTAAAATACGATTGTTAATGATGGATAGAGTAGTTAAGAAACCTGTGGGGATACTTTATGATGTGTTGGTAAAAGTGGACAGGTTTATATTCCCTGTGGGTTTTGTGATTCTTGATTGTGAAGTTGATTTTGAAGTCCCTATTATCTTAGGAAGACCATTTTTAGCCACAGAGAGAGCTCTAATGGATATGGATTCGGGTCAACTCAGATTTAGGGTGAATGATGAAGAAGTGATTTTTGATATCCGCCAATCTATGAAGCATCCTAATGAATTAAAAAGTGAGGTTTGGGCAATTGAGGAAATCTAACTACTCAAGATGTCTAAGTTGTGTCGCAATGATAAATCAGGTGCTACTTGGGAGGCAACCTAAGCATTTTTGATGTTTTAGCTTAGTCTTGAGTTTTTTATTTTAGTTTTTGAACTCTTAGTCAATTGTTATATTGTGTTTTTGTTATTATTAGGACTCGTACCCGCATGTCCTTAACTTGATCCTCGTATGTCCTTAATTAGATCAATTAGGAAAAGTTTAGGGACCAAAGTAGAATTTTCACAACTTGGAGTCTTGAAGAAATATAAGTGTTGCCCCACCTTAAAGTGTGTTACATTCCTATTGGCATAAGTGTAAGGGTGGCGCCAAGAATTTATCTATATAGGTATGAAGACCCCCTTATCTTGATTCATTATACACTTAAAAAAAAATAATCAAGAACATGAGCACTCAACCAAAAGCTCTCGGGTTAGGGGGTTGGGAAATTGAAATTCCCTTTCTTTTGTTCTACAAATTAATTGTTGGTGTTAATCCACTATATTGAGTCCCCTAAGTAGCGTGGAGGTGTTATTTGGACAAGAAAACATCTCTTTCCTCAACTTTGGCAACTTTAGCTCAATTGAAGGGTTGAAGTGTAAAGGTAAGAATTTATCATGTTTTATGTGTTATTAAGCTTGATACATGTTATAGTAGGTTGAAATGAAAGAAAATCACGAGAACTTAAATGTTGGAGATGAATATAAGCATGGGACGTATGGTGTGTTTGTGTGCTACGTAGCTATGTTGTGTTGTATGATATTGGAGTTATGAATTGATGTTTAATTAGCATAACATTATCTTTGTAAAGTGAAGAAGGTATTGGAAACATTTATATATATGTGTAGACGTGTTGGGGCTGAATTGGGTCCATGTATGTATATAGGGATGTATTGTATTGGAATTTATGAATTGAGGTCTAGTTGGTGTATTATGATCATGGTAGTGTGAAGGAATGTATGAAAATCATTTCTATGCACATGTGTAATATGTTGGCCGAATTGGGTGTGTGGATGTAGTCTAATGTTTTGTTGTGATGGAAATATACATTTGATGGTTAGTTGGTATAATATGATGCTTGGAAGGTAAAAGAATGCTTGGACATCATCTAAATCTTTATATAAGTATGCTATCCAGTTTTGTAAGTGTGCTAAAATGATGATATTTAGTGTATTTGGTGTTATAATGGCATTGAAAATGCTTGTTGATGTTGTTGGGTTGCTGTTGTTATTGTTGTTGATTAATTTGAGCCGAGATGGATTCTTGGGGTGGCTTAATTTGAGGGGAAAGGCAACTTGAAATTTCGTGCCCAAGAAATCGGTAGCTAATTGTGTAATATTGTTATGAATTATTTGTAGACGTTGGACATTCCGAAGCTTGAGTTAAATTAGGTTTGCATTTGGATTGAGTTGGAGAATGTTTGAGGTATGTAAAACATTTCGTTCTTTGGCATGACTTAGTTAAACGTAGATAATGATAGGAGTCTCCAAAGATCCCCTTTCCTTGCAATTCAGGATTAAATATGTCTTATGTTCATTCTTTGACCTTCTTATGAAAATTAGCCATATCCCTAATTCTTGTGTCTTTGAAGCTCATAAAATGTAAGAATATGTACAATTTGACAAGTTTGAAAGAATATATTTTCTAATAGTTTTAAAAGTATAAATGCCCGTAACTTTTGATAGAAAGCTCGAAGCCCGGCTCACTTGTCTGTTATGTGGTGTTTGATGCTATGCTATGTTGGGTGAGTACGGGGATGGCGATACGTAATGTCCAACTCACATTGGCTGCTTTTGTATTATGATAGGTGTGTACGGGGATGGCAATACGTAACGCCCGACTCACCTATGTTATTCCTGTATAGGAGCTTGTGAGAGAGGGATGGTGATACGTAATGTTTGGCTCATTTATGCTATTTTTGTATGATGATATGTGAGACAGGGACGGCGATACGTAACGCCTGACTCACTTATCCTATGTTTGATATGTAACGGGTGAGTGACCATATTTTTTGTGCTTTATGCATGGTTGGTATTTTGGAAAGTAGACGTTTTGTGATTTGAATCTTGAAAGTAGATATTTTGATATTTTTGGATATATACTTGCTCTCTGTACTTTTGTTTCAGTTATCCCTCAGTTTCACGTATTGGGAAGTAAGTATGTCGATATTTTGGATATGCATTTACCTTTATACTTTGGCCTTGTTTGCTATATAGCTTTATGTTTTGTATCTTCAGCTTGCATATTCAGTACGTATTTTGTACTGACCCCTCTTTCTTCGGGGGCTGCGTTTCACGCCCGCAGGTACCGACGTTCAGTAGGTGACCTACCAGCTTAGGATTCCCACTTGCTGCCTGAAGTACTCCCTTTATTTTGGTGCCTTCGCTTGGTATATACTCTTGTTTGTTATTTTACACATACGTTCATTCGAGGGTATAACGGGGCCCTATTCCATCCTATGATTCCACTTATTTGGTTAGAGGTTTATGGATGTGTGTGTATGTGGGTCGCGCTAGTTTGTATGACTGTACATGTATGGTGTGTATGTTGAGTGGTTTAAACAGCCATGGTGGCCTTCTCGGCCGTGTGTATATGTATATGTTGTTCTATTAGGTTTTTTCCTGTGTACAGAGTTTTTGGGTTAGTATATAAACAAAGAAAACTCTACCAAAATTTCTGTAGAAAAATAAGACTTTGGTATTATATGGCTTTGTGTTTGTGTCTGGGTGCACCAATCAGGCACTAGTCACGGTCTATGGACTGGGTCGTGATAGTTATCTTTGACATTGGTTTTGTTGCATCTAGGGTACAAGTGAGTTATATGATGTGTATAGGTAATGGATAAAGATTGTAGATTTTGGTGAGAAATGCACCAGATATAGGTTCAACAACTGGTTTACAAACTGTATTGCACTTTAGGACTCATAACCCTATCTCGTAGACAACTCTAGTGAGCATGAATAGTGTACACTCCACTAATGAGCCAACTTTATGACTCATAGATCAAACTACGCATCGTGAATGGGGTTCATAGAACCCAGGTATGTTTCTATAATTTTCTAGGTGTTGAGTAGTCTATGAGACTAGGACTTATGATTTGTAGACCAAGCTATGACTCGTAATCGGGGTTTCATAGACCTGATCTGGTAAATTTTAATAGTTGACCTGGTAAATTATAAAAGGGGTAAAAATATTTTGACTCAACTTTTACCCTAAATTCACCGATAATTTCCGCAAAAGCTTCCCCCATTATTTTCGATCATCTTCTCCAGCATCAATAGGTATTTTATGGTAAGAAATTTTGGCTACACCTAGGGTTTTTGGCTACTCATTCTCTCTTCTTCTTCTTATTCAAGTCAATCATCTCTTGTGGTAAGTTCTTGTTTTAATTTTTATCCTTTCACTTGCCTTGTTAGTGTTTAATTGTGATGATTATGATAGGCTTGAGTGCTAGCATGAATTGTTGGTACATGAGATGTGTGAATGAGATATTAGGGTTACCATAAATTGAGTCAATTGTTTATGCCTTGAGTTAATGCAACGACCAAAAAAAGTTTCCAAAAATGTGCCTCAAAAGTGTCCAAAATCGTAATTTCCGTATATTTCAAAATTCGTGCGCAATATTGAAATTCGAACTTCATATTCTTTTTTAGAGGGTTAAATTGAGTGGGGAATGGGTCTGACCCTGATTTAAGAGCAATTGATTAGCAATTTTGATTTTCCAAGAATGCAATTTCTAGTGAGGTTTGTGCGCCCCTAGCGCGACGCCGCTGGGGCGCGCAGATGAAGAAAACTTGATTCCACGACAAGTCCACAGAGTGGACCTATGTATTTTCTACCTAGTTGATTTTTTTTCGGTCCAAGACATTTGGATCTTGGGCCTAAGTGTTCCCAAATGTGAAATTACCTATACTTAGCCATTTTTGACCCTCATATCATTCTAAACATTTCCCCAATACTCATTCAAACACTTAGCCAATATTTTATCTCCTAATTCAAATCTCAAAACCCTCTCTGGATCTAAGAATTTCCTCTCAAGCTTCAAGTCTCCATCTCTAATCTTCATAAAGGTCATCTCCAAAGCTAAGGTATGCGGGTTTCTTTCATGGATTCCTTTTACCCATGATGCCCAACCTTTCCTTCTCCCTAAATTACATGATTTAAAATTGATTTACAAATGTGTGTTACTTATTATGAAAATCACTGCTCACTATGTTGGGGTTTATATTATGACTGTTTTACTATGTTTGGGGCTATGAATCTAAGATCTAATGTGAGCTTTGATGAAGGGTTTTGATGTATATTGCTTTAGGGTGTTAACAAGTACCTATTGATGATTTTACATTGAATTTTCTAGCGTGAAAACATTCTTGAATAACATGGTTTTTTACAAGTAGTACATACCTTCTAAGTGTTTGATAAAATATCCGGTTATGGTTTCTTGAGGAATTAAAGGTCCTATTATGTCTTATGAGTTGAATGAATTTATGATGATGAAATGATGATAGAATGATGATAAAATGATGATGAAAAGGAATGTACATATATGATGATGAAAAGAGTATATATGTATGATATTATCTTTATAGTGTTGGGGATGACCAAGCCTAGCTCGGGGGATTGTAGGCCCGAGTAATCTTGTTGAGGAGTTGGTAGCTCGATAACCTAATTCAGGGGGTGGTAGGCCCAAGTAACCTTGTTTGGGGTTTGTAGCCATCAACCTTATTGGGGGTTTATACCCATTAACCTTGTTGGAGTATTTGTACTCTATCAACCTTGTTGGGGGTTTGTACTCTATCAACCTCATTAAGGGGTTTGTAATTCATGCACCTATTCAAAGAGGTGATAGGCTTTCGATTACACTAAGAATGATCACTTCTTACATTTACATTAGGATCTATATAAGCATGATTTACTACGAGCATCTTTCATGTATGCCATATTGATATATGTACTCATTGCCTATGCTTATGTATTTTGATTATGTTGCTATCACTTGTTGCATTGCATCCTATATATTTAGTACATTCAAAGGTATTAACGCATACTCTATGCTTGTATGATGTCACCATGTAGGAACTGATGTAACACTTGATCATCCTCCTCCTCCATATGGCTAGTACGATTGTCTCTCACACTAGTTGGTGAGTCTTCCTTTCCGGGGATGTTACTTATGATCTCTTGCTATGTATTAAGACTATCTTTCTTTTATTTATTTATTGGTTATGAGGGTTAGCTCGATTGTTTGTCGTGGCCCCCGCTCTTATCTATGTAGTAGAAGTGTTGTTGGACATGTTATATATCTATGCTATGAGCCTTGACTCTTTTTTTTTCTTGATGTTATGATATGGAAGTTTATCCTTAGCCCTAATTCCCTTGCCTATGGTTACCTCTTATTGTCATTTTAATTGCTTTTGTGACCAAGGATATGTAGTGATATGCTATGAGCCTTGTTTGAGGTTCCTTCGGGTTCTCTATTCGCCGGTCATGTCTAGGCCCCTAGGCTTGGGTCGTGACAAAGATGGTATCAGACCACTAGGTTGTTAGATCCTCGGAGTCTAACACAACACGTTGATTAGAGTCTTATTCATGGTTGTGTTGTGCATTGCAACTATGAGTAGGAGGTTATGAGATGCTTTAGGAAATATTTCCCTTCTTCATGTTCTAGGGCATGCTATAAAGCTGAAGTAAGTTTTTCCCCCTAACAGTTGTCCTTTTCTATGCTAGATTATGCATAACGTGAGAGAAAGACGAACTCGCACACTCGAGGAGCAACCATTCAATGGAGAGCTTAGGGATGCTCTCACCATACTTGCACAAGTTATGGCTAATCTAGCCAATCAAGGGGCCCAAGCTCCTCATGCTCTTACAATGGCCTCTCGAGTGAGAGACTTTATGAGAATGAATCCCCTGGGATTCCATAGGTCAAAGATGACTGAGCATCCTCAAGAGTTCATTGACAAGGTCTACAAAATTTTATCTATCATGGGTGTGAGGCTGGAGGATAAGGCAGAGTTGGCAACCTGCCAACTCAAAAGGGTAGGACAAATATGGTATATGGAAGGAGGAAAAGGGAGTTAACAATGTGGTACTTCGAGAATAGTTGAAGGTGGCCTTTCCTTAATCGGTTCTTTCCCCTTGAACTTAGGGAAGTGAAGTTAGTGGAATTTATGAATTTGAGACAAGGGTCTATGAGTGTGAGGGAGTATGCCCTCAAGTTCACTCAACTTTCAAAGTTTCCTCCTCATTTGGTGGCCGACTCAAGATCTAGGATGATCAAATTTGTGATGGGTGTTTTCGACTTGGTTAGTGAGGAGTGTCGATCTACCATGTTGATTAGTGACATGGAGTTATCATATTTGATGACCTATGCTGAACAAATGGAAGAGGAGAAATTGAGAAGAGAAGGGGTTATGAGGCTAAGAGGGCCCATTTAGAGGGTAAGTTCCAAAAGAGTGGTTGGTTCCATCGAGGCCAAGGGTGTTCTCATGCATTTCAAAATAAGGTTGTAAATGATTTTTTGAGGTCCTAAGGTGGTAGGGGTGTGGCTCCTATTGATGTGTGTTAGAAGTTTGGTAAGGGTCATGGTGGCCCATGCTTGAGGGATACTGGTGCTTGCTATTATTGTAGGGAAATGGGGCATAAGACAATAGATTGCCCTCGAAATCATAACAAGTGTAAGGAGGTTCGTCCTCAAGGTGCTAATTCAGTTCCTTTGTGGAGAGGTGGCCGACAAAATGGTGCCCAAAGGCATAACTAATTTTATGCTTTGTGTGGGAGGCAAGGGGTTAATAAGGTCCCCTATGTTGTTACTAGTATATTGAAAATCAATGACTTTGATATGTATGCATTGATTGATCCGGGTGCCACTCTTTCTTTTGTTACCCCTTTTTTTGCCAAAAAGTTCCATATTGAGCCCGAATTATTGCATGAGTCATATGAGGTGTCTACACCTATTTATGCATCTATTTTTGCAAGAAAAGTCTATAGAAGTTGTCCTATTTGCATCTTGCATAAAATGTTGCCTTGTGATCTTGTTGAGTTGTACATAGTTGATTTTGATGTCATTTTTGGGATGGATTGATTGCATGCATATTATGCTTCTATTGATTGTAGAACCTGTACATAGTTGATTTTGATGTCATTTTTGGGATGGGTTGGTTGCATGCATACCATGCTTCTATTGATTATAAGACCCATATGGTCAAATTCCAATTCCCAAATGAGCCCGTCCTTGAGTGGAAAAGTCATGATATGGTGGTCAAGGGTAGGTTCATCTCTTGTATTAAAGCCCGTAAGTTGATCTCTAAAGGGTGTCTTTACCATCTTGTGAGGTTAGGGATGTGGAGTCCAAGCTCTGTCTTATAGAGTTAGTCCGGTTGTAAATGACTTTCTTGATATCTTCCCAAATGACAGTCCTAGTGTTTCTCCAGAAAGGGAAATAGATTGTGGTATAGATCTCCTTCCCGATACTCAACCCATTTCTATTCCCCCCTACCGTATGGCCCCGATGGAGTTGAAGGAGTTGAAAGAACAATTAAGGAACTTGTTGGAGAAGGGGTTTTATTAGGCGTAGCCAATCACCATAGGGTGCACTGGTGTTGTTGTGAAAAAGAAGGATGGGTCCCTTAGGATGTGTATTAACTACCGACAACTCAATAGGGTCACCATCAGGAATAGGTATCCTTTTCCAAGGATTGATTATTTGTTTGACCAATGCTAGGGGCTAGCCATTTCTCTAAGATTGATCTTCGGTCCGGGTATCAAAAAGTGAAGGTGAGGGACTGTGATATTTCCAAGACAACCTTTCGGACTAGATATGGGCATTATGGGATTGTTAATGTCTTTTGGGTTGACCAATGTACCAACCATCTTCATGGACCTTATGAATATAAGAATACCAAACCCTATCGGATATTAGGAGTTTCTTAGGCTTAGCGGGTTACTATCGGAGATTTGTGAATGTGTTTTCTTCCATTGCTTTCTCTATGACAAATTGACTCAAAAGAAGGCCAAGTTTGTGTAGATCGATGAGGGTGGGATGACCTTCCAAACCTTGAAAGAATAGCTTGTGTCCGTTCCTATATTTTCACTACCGGATGGGTTAGAGGGATTTGTTGTGTATTGTGATGCTTCTAGAGTTGTGTTGGGTTGTGTTCTACTGCAAAATGATAAGGTCATAGCCTATGCTTCTAGGCAACTCAAGGTGCATGAAAAGAACTACCCTACCCATGATCTTGAACTAGCCGCCATGGTATTTGCATTAAAGATTTTGCGTCATTACTTGTATGGGGTGCATGTTGATGTGTTAACCAATTATAAGAGCCTCCAATATACTTAAAAAAATCTTAACTTGTAGGAAAGGAGATTGTTAAAACTTCTTAAGGACTATGATATGGGTTTGCATTATCATTTGAGAAAGGCTAATATGGTTGCAAACGCTTTAAGTAGGGTGTCTATGGGTAGCTTAGCTCATGTTGATGGTGGTGATAAGGAGATGGCTAGGGAAGTGCGCCAGTTGGCTAGATTGACGATGAGATTAGAGGAGATTGGTGATGGTGATATTGTTGTTGTGGATGGTTCTAAGTCCTCCTTGGTTGATGAAGTAATAGCAAAAGAAGATCTTGACCCCTCCTTGTTGGAATTTAAGGTCTTGGTGAAAGAGAGCAAAGTAGAGGTTTTCTCCCAAGGGGGAGATGGTGCTCTTAGATACCAAGGTAGGTTGTATGCATCTTGTGTTGATGGCTTGATACAAAAGATCTTTGATAAGGCCCATAATTCTTCTTACTCTATTCATCCTGGTTCCACTGAATTTATACGGATTTGAGAGAGGTGTATTGGTGGGGAGGCATGAAGAAAGATATTGCAAAATTTGTGTCTAATTACCATAGTTATCAATAAGTCAAAGCCGAACATCAAAGGCCGGGTGGCGTAACCCAAGACATAGAGATTCCTACTAGGAAGTGGGAGGTGATTAATATGGATTTTGTGGTTGGGTTTCCCAAGTCTAGAAAAGGTTTTGATTCCCTTTGGGTTATGGTTGATAGGATGATGAAATCGGCTCACTTTCTACCGGTTAAGACCATATATAGGGCTGAAGCGTATGCAAGGTTGTACATCCATGACTTGGTAAAGTTGTATGGGGTTCCTTTGTACATCATATCAGATCGTGAAGGTCAACTTAACTCATGTTTTTGGAGATCTTTCCAAAGGGTTCTTGATACTAGAGTTAATCGTTCTATGACCTTCCACCCTCAAACGGATGGCCAAGTCGAAAGAATAATTAAAACACTTGAGGACATGCTTAGAGCCTGTGTGTTGGAGTTAAACGTAGTTGGGATGATCATTTCCCATTGATTGAGTTTTCCTAAAATAATAGCTATCATTCTAGCATTGGTGTGGCTCCATTTGAGGCACGTTATGATAGACATTATAGATGATCAGTTGGGTGGTTTTAGGTTGGTGAGATGGCCTTGTTAGGACCAGATCGAGTTATGGAGGCTCTTGAGAAGGTTAGGATGATCAGAGAAAGGTTGACGATGGCCCAAAGTCATCAAAAGTCTTATGCCGACATGAGGCGAAGGGATCTTAATTCAAAGTTCATGATTGGGTTTATTTGAAGGTGTCATCCATGAAGGGTGTAGTCCATTTTGGTCAGACGGACAAGTTGAGCCCCAAATATATGAGTCCTTATAGGGTGATGAAAAGGTTGGCAGTCAATTCTGTTCCACTTAATCCCTCTTTCATGGCCACATATCTTTCTGGCTAAGAAATGGGAAATCTTTCTTCAGTTATATGAATCCAATTTTCATTTCATCCGGGAAAAGCCATCTTTTTCTCAACAATGTCTTTTTTATTTTATCCAATAGCATTTCGTTAGATAGGAACAGATTTGATAAATACTGATATCTCTCGGATAGAGTATAAGAACTGAAAGATCCATTAGATAATGAACTATTGGTTCTAAGCCATCTCTGACGATTAATTAATAATTTGAAGTACTTTTCTTGTGTATTCTTGATAAACTAATGTTTATATATAGATATAGGAGGATCTGTTTAGGAAATAAGAAGCCCCTTTGACATCTGTTCAAAAATGGAATTGGTTCATCCAGTCTTTCATGTGTCTCTATTGAGAAAGTGTGTGGGTAATCCCAATGCTATTATTCCTCTTGATGTTGTGGGGGTACCTGAAGACAACTTGACTTATGAAGAGGTTCCGATTTAGATTTTGGATAGGCAAGTAAAGAGATTGAGGAACAAGTACGTGGCTTTTAATAAGGTCCTTCGGAGGAATCAACAAGTCGAAAGTGCTACATGGGAGGCCGAAGCAGACATGCAAAAGCGATATCCTTATCTTTTTCACTCCACTCAAGCCTAAGGTATCACTCTAAGTCCTATTTGTGATTTCAATTCTAAGTTCAGCCCATGACATATGAATACATTCCTATTTAAATTGACAAGTTCATGATGATGTTACACTTATGATGAGATTTTTGAAATGATGTTTAAGTGTATTGTTGTATCATTTTGTGGGCTGAAATTGTTATGTTTACGTCTCTCATATATGTCTTATGATGAGATTTTTGAAATGATGTTTAAGTGTATTGTTGCATCCTTATGTGGGCTAAAATTATCATATTTATATCTCTCATATACGTCTCTTTTACATTCGGGGACGAATGTTCCCAAGGGGGAGATATTTTAACGACACCAAAAAGTACCCAAAATAGTGCCTCGAAAGTGCCCCGAATCATAATTTCCATATATCTCTAAATTTGTGTGCAATATCAAAAATTCGACTTCATATTCTTGTTCAGTAGGTCAAATTGAGTGTAAAATGAGTCTAACCTTGATTTAAGAGCAATCAATTAGCAATTTCAATTTTCCAAGAATACAATTTCTATTGACGTTTACGCAACCCTGGCACGGTGTGGCTGGGATGCGCAGATGAAGAAAACTTGATTCCGTGATAGGTCCGCTTCTGTGTATTTTCTGCCCAGTTAATTTTTGTGCGGTCTAAGACTTTTGGGTCTTGGTCCTACGTGTGCCCAAATGTGAAATCACGTATACTTAGCCATTTTCAACCTTATATTATTCTAAACATTTCCCAATATGCATTCAAACACTTAGCCAATGTATTATCTCCTAAATTCAAATCTCAAAACCCTCTCTTAATCTAAGGATTTCCTCTCATGCTTCAAGTCTCCATCAAGTTCATCTCCAAAGCTAAGGTATGTGGTTTTCTTTTGTGGGTTCCTTTCACCCATGATGCCCAAGCTTCCTTTCTCCCTAAATTTCATGATTTAAAGTTAATTTACAAATGGGTCTGACTTATTATGAAAATCACTGCTCACTATGTTGGGGTTTATGAAATTGTGACTGTTTTACTATTTTTTGGCTATGAATCTAAGATCTAATGTGAGCTTTGATGAAGGGTTTTGATGTATATTGCTTGAGGGTGTTATCAAGTATCTATTGATGATTTTACATTGAATTTTCTAGCATGATTTTACTCTTGATTTGCATGATTTTACACTAGCACTATACACTCGCCAAGTGTTTGATAAAATGTCCGGATTATGATTTTTTAAATTCTTGAATTGCATGGTTTTATACTAGCACCACACACCCTCTAAGAGTTTGATAAAATGTCCGGTTATGGTTTCTTGATGAATTCAAGGTCCTATGCATGTATTATGAATTGAGTGACTTTATGACAATGGAATGATGATGAAAAAGAATGTAGATATATGATGATGAAAGGAGTGTATATATGTATGATATTATCTGTATAGTATTGGGTATGACCAAGCCTAGCTCGGTGAAATGTGGACCCGAGTAACCTTGTTGGTGGTTTTTAGCCATTAACCATGTTAGAGGTTTGTACCCATCAACCTTATTGGGGGGCTTTGTAATCCATCAACCTTGTTGGAGGGTTCGTACTCCATCAACCTCATGAAGCGGTTTGTACCTCATGCGCCTATTTAAGGGGGTGGTAGGCCTTGAATTACACTAAGAATGATCACTCTTTACACTTACTTTATGATCCATATAAGCATTATTTACTATGAGCATCTTCCATGCATACTATATTGCTATATGTATTCATTGCCTTTGCTTATGCATTTCGATTATTTTTCTATCACTTATTGCGTTGCATCCTTCATACTTAGTACATTCAAAGGTAGTAACACATACTCTATGCCTATATGATGTCAACATGTAGGAACTGGTGTACCACTTGATTATCTTCTTCCTCTATGTGGCTAGTACGATCGTCTCTCAAGCTAGTTGGTGAGTTCTCCATTTCAGGGACGTTACTTATGATCTCTTGCTATATGTTAAGATTATCTTCCTTTTATTTATATATTGACTATGAGGGTAAGCCTGGTTATTTATCGTAGCCTGCTCTCTTATCTATGTAGTAGAGGTGTTGTTGGACATGTTATGTATCTATGCTATGATCCTTGACTCTCTTATTTCTTGATGTTATGATATGGAAGTTTTTCCTTAACCATAATTCCCTTTCTTATGCTTACCTCTTATTATCATTTTAAATGCTTACGTGACTAAGGATGTGTAATAATATGCTATAAGGCTTGTTTAGGATTTCTTTGGTTCCCCATTCACTGTCACGTCTGGGCCCTAGGCTTGGGTCGTGACGAATATAGCTTTGATAATGTAGATTGAGTACCCATGATATCATGTTTCTTGTTTGATTGAATGGTTGAAGTTTGTTCATGAACGTAAATTAATTTTCAGTTATATAGGAGTGTGATTATGTTTAGGCTATATTGACATAGTCGTAATAATAGGGTGATTAATTATTTTTGTGCCTATTGAACTATACCCAAAGTGGTCTTGAATGTGGTTAAGTGATTGTTGTGTGTGACTTGGTGGGTGGTGATATAGGTGCATGTTTGAATCAATTTGGGAAGAATGAAATGATTGGGTATTGATTGCTAAATCCTATTTGATGAGGTAAATTTTGTTTTGAAATCATATTAATGGTATGGGTTCTTTTGTAGTTAACATATGAGTGTTTGTATGCTTACTTAGATGCTGGTAGGATTGTGTTTGAATTGTTCGTATGGTCCGTTTAATGAACAGAGTTGCATTAGGTAACTAGAAATTCTTGTTCACGAGAGTCTTTTACGGCTAGTTAATGAGTTGATGAGTCGTAATTACCCCTCGTGGGAAGTTCCAGTGACTTGATTTTTTGAGTATTCATCATATGAGACCTTTAATGAGTCGTAGATAGGTCTCATAGACTCTGGCCTATTTTAAATTTATTCCTTTGAACTATATACAAAATCAGTTTACGACTCATATTCTAAGTTACAAGTCATACGTGGTTCTCGTACAATCTTCCAGTGTTCAATATTGTTTTGTACCTCTGGTTTACGAAACCATTTTCGACTCCTAGTTCCAACTACAACTCGTAGCTGGTTCCCGTATTGCCTTTCTGCAACTGATCCAATTCAGTTTTTGGTTTTTCTTTCTTTATTGCTAGAGATAATTATTGTTAGTCTATTTTTGATTTGTAGGAAATATGGCCCTGAAAGGAAAACATTTAAGATTGAAGAGTTTAAGAGAAAGCTCATCGATCAGTTGACTGATGATGAGCAGACCCAGTTGAGTAACTCAATGGAGATTTATTACACCCAGTTTGATCTAGCAGCACCTCGACCACAGAAAAGAGTTGTTGCCAAAGCTGGGCAACCTCAAGCTCAGACCATTAGTACTTCCTAGTATGATGAGGAAGGCAGTAAGAGGATAGGGAGTAGCTTGCCCGAAATGATCAGGTCCAAAGATGAGCAGAGTTTAGAGGATGGCTCCCAAGATAGAAGAGATGAAGCATCCTTGGTCGCACAGTCACCTTCTTCAGTACTCGTACTCACCAGTAGGGTATCGATGGGATGGAGGCCATATTTTAGAAAGGCATGCAACCTAAAGAGCGAGGCAAACCCACTCGTTTGATATACGAGGAGCCCTGAGTTATTGACGATGGATTGACTCGTGTCCCAAAATTGAAGGACATGATAACATGATATGGGCTCAAGTGGTTAACGGATAAACTTGGTTTATATGCCTCGCTTATGGTACAGGAATTCTATGCAGCTTATGCAACCACTTTTCTTCATGATCTTCCCAAGGGGAAGAGACCTCTCATATAGCTGAGATTGAGAGAGGTACTAGTGAGAGGGCGATGGGTTGATATTTTGAAGGAGACAATCCGTTGTGTAATATTTGGTCCCACGTATCGTGCCCCGAGGTTGACAACTGAGTTTGACTATCGAGTGAGGTTGGCTAGAACCACATTGATTTTAAAGGATTCGGTATAGAGGAACCAGTTGTTGAGATGGGTGGTCGGTCACATTGCAGAGTAGGGTCCAAAGCCTACTTGGGTCACCACACATACAGAGCCTATTGTGAAGGCTTCACTTTCTTTCCCCATCAAATTTTTGTGGGCGGTTGTTAGATCTTGCATCTGGCCTATGCTAGCGGATACCACACTCACATCGAAATGTGCATTATTGGTTGCCAGCATCTTGGCTGGCTATGACATTGATTGTGTCTGACTCATAGCCGCTGGCCTATGCTAGCGGATACCACACTCACATCGAAATGTGCATTATTGGTTGCCAGCATCTTGGCTGGCTATGACATTGATTGTGTCTGACTCATAGCAGAGCAGATTCATGAGTCGGCGTTCAAGCAGGCCACCTCCATCCTATTTATAGTTCTGATTTACACTGCTTAGAGTCAAAGGTAGAGCTATTACATCATTTAGATGTTCTAGTTGCGGCCCGACATACTCTAGACCCTAGCCTGATAAAGATTAATGAGAGCCATGTGCCACTTCAAAGGACACAACCTCCTTCTATGCCCAAGATATTTTCTCTAGAGCCACCACCTGAGGGTTTGCCGGCTACCGCTACTACTATTCCAGCTGCTACCACTGATCAGAGACCCTAGTAGCCTAAGGCAGTCGATGTTGAGAGGGGCTGCTCCTGTACCAGAGGCCAGTACATCACAGACTTCTACACTTGGCATGGTTAAGTGTCTGTAGTTTCAATTCAAGCTATGGCGCAACGGTTATCATGCATTGAGGCCTAGTTTTCTTAGCTTATTTAACAGCTTAGGCCGTGGGTTCAACAGACTATTGCGGACTCAGAGAAGCGATGTAAGGCATTCACCATATCTACCTATATATACTGTTCAAAGGCATGTTTCTATGGTGGATGCTCGCATTTATGCCTTTGAGGATCAAGTACAAAAGAGGTTAGTTAAGGCCCGGCCATCAGATCTGTCAGCCATACATGAGGAGATTTCAAAACTTAGGGCTGACTTGACTTCTTTACTAGCGGCGCCAGTTACAGTTCTAGAGTTTACACATTTAGAGCTAGTATTTAATTTATTTACCACGGAAGCTCCCTCATAGCCTTCCCATGGGAAAAGACCCTTTGTGGAGGTGATTAGACAGAGGAGAGGCATGTGCATCAGAAGACCTCCAAGGATGATGATGTAGATGTAGAGGACGATCTTGGGCTAGTTTTGAGGATATCAAGGCAAGAGAGGGAGCTGAGACTAGCCCAGGAGCATGATAGGGCAATCAGTATTGGCCCATCTAGACAGAGTTTGACAGTTGCACATACCACCCGACATGAAGGAGATGACCAAATGCATCCCTAGACCGGTGCTTAGGCACCGAGATATGTTTTTAACCCCTTGTATTTACTTTGATTTTGATTTTGTACATTAAGGACAATGTACAATTTTTTCAATGGGGTGTGGGTAGTTATGGACCTTGATGAGGTCTGAGTATCTTATAGTCCATAACTATCCCAAATTTTGATCCTGAGGTTTTCTTGCCTGTGTTCTTTTTCCTTATAGATATTTAATTTTTGTTGAACCGGCATGTTTAGAATGTTTAGATAATATATGTGCCATGTAGTACTTATACTTATTACATACAACTTGTTTTTATTATGATTTGAAAACTGGTTCCCACAAAAAATATTTTGATTAGTAGTTAAATTACAACCATGCATATTTGGGTGTTTTGCAATATTTGTCTTGACGAGTGAGGGTAATAGAGATATAAGCATGATCCACAAGTTTCTTGTTGTTGAGATATGCAATGTCATGTGTAAGTGAGCTTATTTTGCCAAATTCATGCATATTTTGTGCTAATTCAAAACTTGCCTTGTTACTCTAAGTTGGATTGTTGATTAAATGGATTAGGAGGTATTTAGGCCTTCATTCTTTAATTAGTCTACTTTAGCCTAAAATAACCAACCAAATGATGTTTTATCCCTTGTTCCAAATATTTGAGCCTTATATGAACTAATTCTTTCTAAAACACCTAATTAGCCTAACCTTGTCTAGTGGTAAACCTTTAAGTTGGTCCTGGTCTGTCCTTGAGCATTGGAGAAAGAAAAAGAAAAAGATGCCTTAGATTGAGATTAAAAGCAAAATAGTTTGTGAAAATGAGGCAAAAGCTGACAAATGAGAAGAAAATACCCAAAAAAGCTTGAATATGAAGAAAAAGGGAGAATAAGGTGAAATTGAGTTGGTAAGGTGAAAAAAACATGAAAGGTAAAAGCTGAAAAATAAGAAGAAAATGCCCGAACAAGCTTGAATATGAAAAAAAGGAGAAAAAGGTGGAATTGATTGAGTTAGTAAGGTGAAAATGAAAAATGTGGTTCAAGGATGGTCTTTAGTCACTATGTTTCCGAAAATGCCCTACCAAAGCCCTATAAGCCTACGCTACAAGCCTAGAAAGTCCTAGAGTGATCCTAGTCTGGCTAGTTGAAAATCTAAGTCATGAGGATATGGGCAAGCCTATGGTACTAGTCAATGTGCATGAATATCTTTGTGAGTGTGAGTGTGTTTGCACAATCCCAGTGTTAATTTTGACATTATCGATTGTATTATTTGGGACTTCTTTTTGTGAGGGCATCCACATTGTATTATTAGCATTTGACTTGTTCATTGATTGTGGATTATGGATATTCTCCTGCTTGTCATAGTTGTGTTGTCAGATGCATCATTATGTCTTGATTTGCCAAAATAGCTATTTGATCTTGTTTTGAAAAGTTGGTGTGAGTACTTGAGCCTGAATTGCACAAGATATATGCCATTAAGTTATGTTCTGTGTGTTACTGTTTTATCTAGTTAGATTAAATCATTGCTTGAGGACAAGCAACAATGTTAAGTTGAGGGCGGTGATGTGTTCTCAAAATACAACACACTTATGCCTAAAACTTGAGATTTTCTGTGTTCTCAATAAGACATTTATTGTTTTTAGGTATTTTTGTGTTTGTTTTTACAGGAAAAGCAGGTTGGCACAATTTTTGGAAGATTGCAGACTTTTTCAGTTTTTGCAGACTTACAAGACTCTCTATGAGTTGTAGAGCTATCTACGTGTTGTAAGTTGGTTACATAGGGATTTCCAGTGTTAGATGAACATCAGAAGATTTGAAGTTCAGTGACACGAGATATTTTTATGACTCGTAGTTCACTCTTTCAGTCTTATTGAGAGGTTTCATAGAAATTTTCAGTGTTTTCCAGTGTTGCACCAAGTGATGCAGATATGGACTATGAGAGGTCAATATGAGTTATAGATCAGATTACGACTCATGAAGATGTTTTGTAGCAGTGAAGTCCAAGATTTAAGAAATTGAACATGAAAGTCAGATTATGACTTGTACACCCAGTTACGAGTCGTAACTGCGAGTCGTAGCAACCGCTAATCAGTTTTCTAATATTTTTCGGGACTTACTTGTAAATACTAAAAATAGTAAATATTAGGTCATTAGACGCTATTTTTCATAACATTACAACAAATTTAGATAAAAAGCATGAAATTAGAGCATTTTTAGGGTTTTAGACTTTGAGACTAAATATTGGAGAAGAGAATACACTTGTGGATTAATTGAATCTTTCAACCTTATGATTCTCAATGCAAATTGGGTTTGCTTGTTCTTCAATCTATTTTGGGTAAGAGATTAATTATGTTTTCTCAATTCATAGTTTCTTTATCTTTCCATAGCATGAGTGGCTAAATCCACAACATGGGATTGTGGGAACCATGAAAATCTAACTAAATAAACCTAGATTATTTGCAATTAATAGAATGCGTATTTGCATGTATTAATCAAATCTCTTCATTTTGCATGTTTTCTAGTGGTGGCCAACATTAGAACTCGCCTAGTGTTACATTCCCGATCCTAGTGGTAATGAATAGGAAAAGAGATTGATTAACAGGATTCGATGATGTGTTCTCATCTAATCAACTGAACTAGACCAAGGGGAGGTTGATTGGGACTATGGGAAATGGTTAGTATAGCACACTATGGAGATGGGCTAAGTCCTATAGTGAAATTTGACCTTCAAAGGCACCTTTGACCAAAGGGTTGTAAGAACTTAAATTATCATCCTGCATGCAATATTCTAGTTGAGAATTGTAATATCCGGGGATTTTGAGTTAGTGAATCACAGGAAGCACAATACCCAAGTTGCTCTCCATTATTGATTGTCTTCCATTTTAGTTAGTTTATTTTAACTTCTTATCAATCATTGCAACCCCTCCCCCCTCCTTTTTGGGAAATTGAGTTAGTTAATACTTGAATTATTTATTGGTGAATCAATTTGGAAGGTCTCCATATTCTCTTGGGATTCAACCCTAACCTTGGTTAGGTTTATTACTTTGACAACAATCGCTTTGACCTCAAAAGAGAGCGTATCTTAAGGGTGAACAGATACCTACAAATGTTCTATTTCAGAACCACATCTATGACTTAGTCTAAGACTTGTAGAATGTTCTATGAGCAGTACCTTGTATCATAGGTGTAGTTCTAGTAACTAAGTTGATTGTACCCTTCCATATACGAAGTCCTTTCACAGTTCTAAGTTTTTCCTACAGCCCGTTAATGAGCCTTCGTAGGTTTTTCAGTCACTATTTCTGATAATTTCTTATTTTTCATTCCTGTACTTGTAGGGCTAATCAGGATGTTAAATATGTGCATTTCAGGTACCATAGCCCCTAAATGAAGGAAGAGTGAGATACATGCCATGTAATTGGTGGTTGAGAGATGAGTCCTCGAATGCCCAGAGCAGTTCTGAGGCTAGCGGATCTCTCGAGGACCTCGGTGTCTAGCCTGATGTGGGCACCAAATGACCATAAACATAGGTTGCTGCTAGACAGTCAGGGTAGCCCCATACTCAAGCCATCATGGTCTGCCCACCCTAGTCTGATGAGGGAGGGGATTAGTAGTTTGATACAGATGAGATCATCCAGAGAGGGACCTAAGTTTGGATCTGGAGAGGAGTTAGAGTTAGAGTCATCTTCAGCACCCCAAGCACCACCCTCACTTCCGGATGCATTATCTAACCGATGGTGCATACGGGGCATACGATGGATCTACCAAGATGATGTACAATAGGATACGCGGGGCTGACCATCCCATTCCATATTTGAGGAGCCCCAGATTATTACTTTAGGGCTAGATAGTGTCATCAGACTCTAGGAAACCATTGCCTATTATAGACTTCAGTAGTTGGCAGCACCATCGGGGAGGTACTCTTCGCCGATGGTTTAAGAGTTCTTTGCATAATGCACCATCATCGTCCTGGAGTCGCTTCTCAAGGGAAAAAGACCCTTCATTCAACCCCAGTTGACACACACGAGGGTAATAGGAGTACAGGTTGACATATCAGAGGCCTCCATTCGCTGCATACATTTTGGTCCAGAGTACTGAATCTTCAGGACCACAACTGAGTTCGACCATACACTAGGGTAGACTCAAGACGAGGTCTTAATGAAAGATTTGTCCTGCAAGGTGACATTGATAAGATAGGGCATCGAACATATTGCTAAGTAGGGCTAGGACCCTGAGTGGAGAACTACTTTATAGATTCCCATCGTGAAGGCATCCCTCAACTTCACCGGTAACATTTGGTGGGTTGTTGTTAGATCACCGATCTGGCCTACGCATGAGATAACACTTTAATGCTTGGCCACATGATACTAGCTGCCAATATTTTAACTGCCTATGACATAGATTGGGCCTACCTGATTGTATAACAGATTCATAAGGCAGCCCTGAAGAGATGCACCTCCATCCTTGTCTCGTGCTTGATATATTGTCTCTATATAGTAGCAGGGGTGGAGATCCTTCACCAGTTGGACACTCAGATCGAGGTTCAGAGGACATTGGATGCCATCTTGATAAACGCTAACGAGAATATGGTGGCCCTCTGCGAGCACCACACCCTCCAATCCAAATGCCAAAGATGTTTGCCGCAGCGCCACTGTCTAAGCCTCTATCATCTTTCACCATTGCTGCTCTTATGACCGAGGGGTCCCCATAGGTCGAGTTTGATATAGAGAGGGGGCCCACTACTATCATTACTGCACCAGAGTTTGTACCCGCACAGTCTCCACTCGTTGGCATGGTATACATGTCAGAGACGTCTATTCAGGCCTGGCACAAAGGCAGGCACGCATAGAGTCTTATTTGACTCAGTTGGTATAACAGATTTGACCTTTGGTTCGCCAGGCCATCTTAGAGGTTGATGCACATATGTAGACGCACTATGTGGATAGTATCAAGGAGAGGCTCACACCAGTACATAGCTAAATTAATGCCTTTGAGAGGAGAGTAGAAAAGAGCCTCAGTTCAGCCCAATCTGCTAACATGATACCTATTCAAGCGGAGATCCAGCAGATCAATTTCAAGATGAAGGCAGCAGCATCAACAGTGCTTGTACATCCCCATCGAATCCCATTAAGCTAGTTGTTGATCTTTTTGTCCTTGAGTAGACCCACTCTATTGCCTCGGGAAGCAACTTATACTAATAATCTAGATGCTGCAAGGCGATATATAGGGATAACAAAGGAGGAAAAATTTGAGCTTGCTAGTCTTCACTCCATACAGGATAAGCAGGTGTGGTGGACACATGAGTTAGAGATGATAAGAAGTGCTGAAACCTCTAGAAAGGCTATCGCTGCTGAGTAGACCATTATGCAGGATAAGGGTGGTTAGTCCCAGCCAGAGATTGGTGGTTAGGTGCCCAGGTATTTTTCTTTTGACCCATGTGCCTTAGTAATTTCATATTTTATACATTGAGGACAATAGAAACTCTTTTCGATAGGGTATGGGTAGTATTAGACCACAGTGGGCTGAGTAACATTGTGTTATGACCTAAGCCTAGGGCCTAGATGTGACACAGTGAATGGGAATATGAAGGGACCCCAAACAAGCCTCTTAGCATATCATACACACATCCTTGGTGGTAGAAGCAAAATAAACAACAACAAGAGATATATGTCTTGGATAATCGTAAAATACTCAAGAGTCAAGCTCAAAGCATAAATACATCAATTGTTCCAACAACACCTCTAAAGATAGATTGGAGGTGGGGCCAAGACACTTTTTGGGCCTACCCTCATAGTATCAAATATTCAATATAAAGATACATCAAAAGTAAGAGTAGCATATCTAATGTCCTCGGACTTGAGAACTCACCAAAGCCTATCTTCTAAAGCTTCGAACTAGCCATATGGAGGATGATCAAGAGGTGCTCCAGTTCATATATGGTAACATCATGTAGGTATAAAGTATATGTTAGTACATTTGAATGTACTAAGTGTGTAGTATGCAATGCAATAAGACATAGACAACATAGTCAAAATGCATAATCATAAGTAATGGATAAGTATAGTATCAATATGACATGCATGAAAAATGCTTGAGGTAAAATATGCTTATAAATAATATAACTTGCAAATATAGATTACATATCTAGGAAAAGACCATTTCAATATACCCCAAGCATGCTATTACTTGAACTCCAAGGCATACCACCCAACTCCAAGGCTTGCCACCCTCTTGGAAGGTGATTGAGGCACCTATCTCTCAACATGGTAGAATGGGCATGCCACCCCCGACAAGGTGATTGAGGTACATACCCCTTAATGTGGTAGTACAGGTATGCCACACCCCGATAAGGTGATTGAGATACATACCCCTCAACGTCGTAGTACGGGCGTACCACTGCCCGACAAGGTGATTGAGGCTTGTCACCCCCTCAACAAGGTGCTTAGGCATGCTACCCCCAAATAAGGTGTTATTAACTTGCAATACCATAGATACTTTCCATAGATTTAATGCATACATACAATCCCTTAATCATCATAACATCATTAGACTTGTAACCCATGCAATAGACCATCAATAACTCAAGAATCCTTGTCAAGACATATTATCAAATACTTGGCGGGTATGTAATGCCAGTTCAAATCATGCAATTCAAGAGTAAAATAATATGAGAACACTCAATGTAAATCAACCCGCCAATGCATAGTAAAACCGTCATATAAAATACCTTAAAATCCATCATCAAATCTTATAATAGATCATAGTTTCATAGATCAAAAACATGCATAGTCTCTATAGACAAAACCATCATATAGTATAAGCTTGAAATATGCGGACATGTGTTTTCAATTAAAATTTCATAAACCCCAACATAGTTTATAATCATAATCCATAATAAGTGATACCCAAAAGTAATATAATTTGAAAACATGCAATTTTCATAAAACAGGAAGGTTGGGTACCATGGATGAAAGGTCCCAAAGGTTGAAAGCTGTATACCTTAAACTTGGGTTTTCTTGATGTAGACTTCAAGGATAGTTAAAACTTGAATGGAGATGCCATCTTGATAAACGCTAACGAGAATATGGTGGCCCTCTGCGAGCACCACACCCTCCAATCCAAATGCCAAAGATGTTTGCCGCAGCGCCACTGTCTAAGCCTCTATCATCTTTCACCATTGCTGCTCTTATGTGTTAAGTGTTATGGAGGGGTTTTAGAGTGTTTAGAGTGATATAAAGTTGAAAAATGGCTAAGTATAGGTGTTTTTATGCATAGGTGGGCATAGGGCCAAGACCCTAATGCCTTAGGCCAAAATAAAAATTTCAGGCAAACCTAACATAGATCTGCGCCCCTGGCACGTCACGGCAGGGCGCGGATCACCACTGGAAATCATAATTTTTGAAAAATTATTTTTCGCCACGGTTCCTCCAAAATTGTGGTTCTACCCATTTCCCACTCAATTTTGCCCCATGTTCATGAATATGAAGTTGAATTTCGTTATCAAGCACATATTTTGAGATATATTAAAATTGCCATTATGAGTATTTTTGAGGCACATTTTTGGGCATTTTTGGGGGGTTTCAATATCTCCCCCTTGGAAACATTCGTCTCCGAATGTCAAAGAAACATACATAAGAGAATTAATCATGAAGAATTCAGCCCAACATCAATGCAACAAACACATTTATACATCATTTTCAAAAATCTTAATATGAGTGTCAAAATCACTATAAACTTGTAAACATAAACATGGATGCATGAAAAATGAAATAAGGGCTAAAACTTTAGACTTGAAATCATATAGGGGACTTAAATTAGTACCTTAGGCTTCAGTAGGGTGGAAGATGTATGGATATCACTTCCTCATATTTGCCTCGGCTTCCCATGTGGCACTTTCCACTTGTTGATTTCTCCAAAGAACCTTGACGGAAGCTATATCCTTGTTTATTAACCTCTTCACTTGACTATCCAAAATTTCTACTGGAACCTCCTCATAAGTCAAATTATCTTCTACCATATCCACAACGTTCAATAGTACAATAGCACTTAGGTCATCCACACACTTTCTCAACATAGAAACATGGAAGAATAGATAAACCATATTTATATCAATGGGTAACTCCAACTTATAAGCGACCTTACTAGTCCTCCTTAACTCTCTATAAGGACCCATAAACCTTGGGCTCAATTTATCCTTCTTGCCAAATTGAACTACACCCTTCATGGGTAAAAATTTCAAGTAAAACTAATCATCAACCTTAAACTCAAGATCTCTCCTCCTCACATCATAATGAGACTTCTGTCTACTTTGGGCTATTTTCAATCTCTTCCTAATAAACCTCACCTTCTCCAAGGCTTCCATAACTAAATTTAGACTTAACAAGGACATCTTCCCTACCTCAAACCATCTAACTGGGGACCTATAACACCTACCATAAAGAGCCTCAAAAGGAGCCATACCAATGCTTGAGTGGTAGCTATTGTTGTAAGCAAACTCAATGAGTGGAAGGTGTTTATCCCAACTACCCTTAAACTCTAAAACACAAGCTCTAAGCATATCCTCAAGAGTTTGCATAGTTCTTTCAACTTGGCCATCTATTTGAGGGTGAAAGGCAATGCTAAGCTTTACTTTTGTACCAAGACCTCACTCGAAGGACCTCCAAAAGTGAGAAGTGAATTGAGCACCACAATTCGAAATGATAGAAAAGGGAACCCTATGTAATCTGACCAACTCATGAATATACAACTTGGCATAATCTTTGGCACATAAGTAGTTTTGATTGGTAGGATGTGAGCCAACTTTGTCATTCTACCCACAACAACCCAAATGGAATCAAAATATTTCCTAGTTTTAGCAAACCCAACTACAAAATCCATGTTGATTTCCTCTCACTTCCAAGTAGGAATATCTATATCTTAGGCTAGACGATCTGACCTTTGATGTTTGGCTTTTACTTGTTGGGAATTGTGACATCCAGCTAAAACTTGGCAATATCTCTCTTCATACCACCCTACCAATACACCTCTCTCAACTATTGTGACATCCAGATATGAACTTGGCAATGTCTCTCTTCATACCACCCCACCGATACACTTCCCTCAAATCTTTATAAATCTTTGTAGAACCGAGGTGAATAAAATAGGATGAATTGTGAGCCTCATCTAAAATCTTCTTTTTCAAGTCATCAACACCAGTCCCACACAATCTACCTTGGTACCTAAGGGCACTATCTTCCCCTTGGGAGAAAACCTCCACTTTACCATCTTTCACCAAGGCCTTCAACTCCAGCAAGGCCAAGTCAAGATCTTATTTTTCTTTTACCTCCTCAATCAAGGAAGACTTAGAACCATCAATAACCATTACATCACCATTATCAAGTTTATCCAACCTAACCCCTAATCTAGCCAATCGGTGAACCTCTCTAACCACCTTTTTGCCACCATCACCAACATGAGTTAGACTACCTATAGACACCCTACTTAGAGCCTCCACCACAACATTAGCTTTGCCAGGGTGATAATGTACACTCATATCATAATCTTTAAGGAGCTCTAACAACCTTCTTTGTCTCAAGTTAAGATATTTTTGGGTAAACATATATTGGAGACTCTTATGATCGATGAACATATCAACATGAATCCCATACAAGTAGTGATGCAAAATTTTCAAAGTAAATACCATGTCTGCCAATTCAAGATCATGGGTGGGATAATTCTTCTGATGCACCTTAAGTTGTCTAGAGGCATATAATATCACCTTACAATTTTGCATCAAAACACACCCCAAACCAATTTTTGAGGATCACAATATACAAAAAATTGCTGAGGCATCAGATAAAGAATAAGTACCCTCTACCAAGGGGTTAATTCTCTTGGTACCAAGAATAAGTACCCTCTGGGATAATTCTCTTAGAATGTGTATTTATTACTGGTTATGTTACTGTTTTGCTATGTTTTAAGCTATAAATCTTAGATCTATTGTAACATTTGATAAGAGTTTTTGATGTGTATGTCTTAAGGTTATTGCAAGGTGTTTATTGATGGTTTTACAATGGATTTTCTTGCATGATTTCATCTCTAAATTGCATGGTTTTACTCTATCATTTTACACCCTCTTAGTGTTTGATAAAATGTCTGGATGTGAATTCTTGAGTAGTTGAAGGTCCAAAGTATTAGATGTGATATGAATGACTAAATGATGATGAAATAAGCTTATGTATATGATATACTCTATATAAAGTTTTGCAACAGTCCATACCCAATCCGGGAGAACAAGAGCCCGGATAACCATTTGGGGGTTTATACTCATCAACCATGCGAGAGGTTTATACTTTGTCATCATGTTGGTAAGGTATGATTACCATCAACCATGTAAAGAGTTTATACCATAGAACCACCAAGGGGTTTATACCTTGAATAGCTATCTTGATCTCTTCTTCACATATGATATCCTATATGAGAATGACTTACTAAGCATGTTTTACATAAGCATTGATCATACATGTCATATTTTGTATTATTTTTATTGATTAATATTATGTATTTTAATTATGATACCTATCTATTGTTGCATTGCATCCTACTTACTTAGTATATTCAAACATACTAATGCATAGTCTATGCTTATATGATGTCACCATGTCAAAACAAGTGCCCAAATTGATCATCCTCCTCCATTTGGCTAGTTTGGTGCTATTTAAGCTAGTTGGTGAGTCCTCCACTTTTAGGACCTAGTCTATGTTTCTTCTATTATGTATTGAGACATTCATCATTATTATTTATTTTAACTATGAGGGTGATCCTGGTTACTTTGTTTTGGCCCCCGCTATTATCTATGTATTAGAGGTGTTTGTTGGACATGTTAAGTATCTATGATATGAGTTTAACTCTTGCCTTTTGACCATGATATTATGCAAGCTTGTCTCTCAGCATCGGTTTCCCATTTCTTTTATCTTTGATGCTTGATTTATTGTTTCTATGACCAATGATGTGTAATGATGCTTTATGAGGCTTGCTTGGGGTTCGTTCGGGTCCCCCCTATGCTATGTCACTTTAGGAACTAAGCTTGGGTTATAAAAAACTTGGTATTTGAGCACTAGGTTGATAGATTCTCAGAGTCCAGTACAACGTGTCATTTATAATCCTATTCATGGTTGTGAAGCCCACCATGACTGTGAATAGGATGCTATAAGGCATTTTAGAAAATGTTTCCCTTCTTCATGTTCTAAGTCATGCTATAGATTTGTGGTAAGTTTTCCCCCCTAAAGATTGTTTTTTCCTATGCTAGATCATGCCTAACACTAGTGGAAGAGGGGCCCAAACTCCCGAGGAGCAACCTACCAATGGTGACCTCCGAGATGCTCTTACTATGCTTGCCCAAGTGGTGGCCAACCATGTCCAACAAGGGGCCCAAACCCCTCATGCTACTACCCTGGGAGCTAGGGTAAGAGACTTCATGAGGTTGAATCCTCCGATTTTCCATTGGTCAAACGTGGATGAAGATCCATAAGTGTTCATTAGTGAGGTCTACAAAATCTTAAATATAATAGGTGTTGGGCTAAATAAAAAGACGGAGTTGGTGGCGTACCAAATCATAGGGGTAGCCTAAATTTGGTATGAGTAATGGAAGGGTGAGAAGGGGGTTGGTAATGTGGTGCTTTTGGGAGGAGTTCAAATTGGCCTTCCTTAATCAGTTTTTCCTTCTTGAGCTTAGTGAAGCAAAGTTGGTAGAGTTTATGAACTTGAAACAAGGTGCTACGAGTGTGAGGGAGTATGCCTCAAATTTAATCAACTTTTAAAGCATGCTTCCCGTTTGGTGGCCGATCCTTGATCTAGGATGAATAAGTTCATGATGGAGGTCTCCGACTTGGTAAGTGAAGAATGCAGGTCCACCATGCTAATAAGGGACATGGACTTATGTCGGTTGATGACCTATGCCGAGCAAATGGAGGAGGAGAAATTAAGGAAGAGAAGGGGGCATGAGGCTAAGAGGGCTCAATTTGAGGGTAAATTCCAAAAGGGTGCTATATTTCATAAAGGCAAAGGGCCTCCTTATGCTACTAATAGGGGGTTTGTCAATGACTTTCTTAGGCCTCAAGGTGTAGGTGGGATGACTCCTATTGATGTGTGTCCTAAATATGAAAGGCGCCATAGAGGCCCATGTTTGAAGGGTTCTAATGCATGCTATGAAAATGGGGAGCTTAGTTACAAGAAGGTAGATTGTCCAAGAAACCATGGGAAGGTCCGGGGTGCTAATGCGGTCCCATTGGGGAGAGGTAGTTCTCAAGGTGGTGCCCCAAGGCACAATAAATTTTATGTTCTACATGAAAGGCAAGGGGTTAATGAGGTCCCCGATGTCGTCATCGGTATGTTGGAAATCTTTGAATTTGATGTTTATGCTTTGATTGATCCAGGTGCCACTCTTTCCTTTGTTACTACTCTTGTTGCTAAAAGGTTCCATGTTTTCCCTGAGTTGTTGCATGAGTCATATGAAGTGCTTACTCCTATTGGTGTCTTTATTGTTGCTAGGAAAGTTTATTGAAGTTGTCATATTTGCATTTTGCATAAGTTGTTGCCTTGTGATCTTATTGAATTAGACATAGAAGACTTTGATTTCATTCTTGGGATAGATTCGTTGCATGCCTACTATGTTTTTATTGATTGTAGAACCCATAGGGTCAAGTTTCAATTTCCTAATGAACACGTCCTTGAGTGGAAAAATCAAGATGTGGTGGTTAAGGGTAGATTTTTTTCATGCATTAAAGCCCATAAGTTGATTTCTTGGGGTGTTTGTATCATCTTGTGAGGGTTAAAGATCTGGAGTCCAAAGTCCCTACCATTGAGTTGGTCCCCATTGTAAATGAGTTTCTTGATTTCTTCCCAAATGACCTTCCCGATGCCCCTCCCCACAGAGAGATAGATTTTTCCATAGATGTAACACCCCACACATACTATAACTATTGGTACTACACATATGAAACACGATATGGACTTTCAAATTAGTGCTAATTTTACAAGTGTTTGCGTCTCGTGTTAAAGGGCATCGTGTGTATCTAAAGCTTAAGAAAGTTGTACGTATACATGTTTTGCATCAAGTTAAGGGGACTAAGACCCTAAACAAAGGAAAACAAATTAAGGTGCTTGTAGGACTTAGGAAGCTAGCAGGTGAGTCAGCTACTTGCTTAGCTTGAATTTGCAAGTTAAACGGAGACGAGACCCGTCGTCGAAATTGTCTAACTCCGATTATGAATAAATTTCGAGTTAAGGAGGTATCTTTGACCCATGTTTTAGTACTATAAGTGGGCTGTAGTTATGGCCCAACATGAAGGATTAAATAGGCCTAACAACATTCCATAACACTTGACTAATTGGGCCAAACATTAAGTGAAGAAAAATCTGCAAATAGGCAGCCCAAAGCCCATCAAGTTGAAGACCCATTTCAGCCCAAGTTTAATGCCCAAGCTGCTACATCACCAAGTTGCTAATACATGTTAATATGTGGTCAAAAAGTGTGGAGTAAAGCGGCCAAAAATCCATGTAAAAAGAGTACAAACAACAGCTTTATTCACAAAACGTTTGAAGATAAACTTTTAGCTTCTAAGGAAATACTTTACTCTTCTTTCTTCATATCCAAGAGCAGCCA
>DF361538.1:32479-44043 GCA_000787875.1 Solanum virginianum | reverse complement strand
GAAAACACAATGACAATGTCATGGATTTCGAACTTAAGTGAAAATCCTCTATACTTTTCATGAGTTTTGGAATTCATACTATTTTTGAGTTACAAGTCCCAGAAATGGCTGTTATTAAACTTTTACCCCTTTCAATTGGTCTACAACGTCGTCATTGTAGAGAATCCCTGCATTCTGTTCCTTTTATATCGTTATTTTTTCATAAATATCTAATTCTTTCGGGTCTAACATACATTCTAGCTAATGTTTAAATATGAAATGCAGGAATTGCCAGAGCACAAAAGAGGGGATGCAGTGAGCAGCATGGTGTATGAAGCTAATGCTAGAGTTAGAGATCCAGTTTATGGATGTGTTGGAGCCATTTCATCTCTTCAACAACAAATTGATATGCTAAGAACCCAACTAGCCATGGCCCAAGCTGAGGTGGTCCAATTGAGGCTAAGACAATCCACAACCATTACTAATAGCCCACCAAATAGTGGGTCTCCCATAATGGGCTCTCAGCCCAAAGGATATTTCCATATGGATTTGGATGTAGACCAGTCCAATGGAATCAATGAGCCCATGTGGCCTTATTAGATGAGTTTTCTCTATTTAAACTTCAAAAAACAAAAATTGTGTCCTTTTGCCTCTATATCTTTTTCTTATAAGAGCAAAGGTGATGATTAGGTTGCTGTTTGTGAGTGTGTTAGAATGAAATCAAAAATCAAACCCTTCATGGGGTGTTGGCCTCCTTTTGGCCAAAAACATTATACTATCATCTTTTGTTCTTGTGTGTATATATGTAATAGGAAAATTTTCTTTAAGGGGACATTGTGCTTTTGTTCCAAGAAAGTCCCGGAGTCGTAATTGATTGGAAAGTGGCTTTCTTCACTTTATGAGTTCCCCGAGGATGAACAAGCAAGACTACAAGGCTACTTTCACGCCTATAAATGTCGCAAGCTTAGAACCAATAGTTAATTATCTAATGTATCTTTTCGTTCTAATACTCAGGTTTGGCAAGGCTATGCTCTACCATTAAGCTATTTCCGCCAGTTAGGGTAGTGGTGAAGCACTACCTAGCAATTCACGCACCAATTTTTAAACTCTTATTTAATCATCTGCTATATGAAATTCATTGATGCAAGTGTAACTAATAAAAATTTATTTCTAGAGTTCAAATCGAGACCTCTATCTATCGATGCCGGCAAGCCAAAGCAAATTCCTAACAACATACCCAGTAAAATTTCGCAAGTGGGGTATGAGGAGGGTAAAATGTACGCAGACCTTACTACTATAAAACTAAAGCAAATTCCTAAATTAATGTTAAATCCCCAACATATAGAACTAATTAACAATCATAGACCACAAGATCTACACATTATATATTGGAAATTCTCATTGGTTTCATAATATAAACAAGTGAAAGCAGAAATGAAAATTAGACATTAGGGTCAATGAGTTCTCCATTTAAGTACTCCCTGTAAGCAGCAACAGGCCAAATGAAGCCTCTCCAGACAAGTCTATTAGCCAATGGAACATCAATGATGATTTCCTTCATTGTTGGTTTCTTCTCATCTCTTACTGCAATCAAGTAGCTCCTTCCTACCCACCCAATCCAACCAGCAATGTATAAGAAGAGGATCCCTGGTGTGATGAACTCACCCCAGTGCCTTTGGTCACCACTCACTATCAAGTGTGGCAGTCCATCTGATCCACACAACAGTCCTTGTTTCCCATAGTTGTCAAATCTGCAATAACAATAGTTGAGTGATTTTTGTAAGTGAAATCATGATAGCTTGGTGGCTTTTCTGTTACTTGAGCGACTTTCTAAGATAATTACTATTGGTTGAGTAACATTTTTTAGGGCTGCATATTGGTTGGTTCGACTTATTGGTCATCAGTTCATAGATGTGCTAAACCATTAAGATATTGGCTTATCGGTTATTGATCATTATCGGTTCAGTTATCGATTCAACCGTTGAGATTTGAGGCAAAATTTTCTTTATTGAAAATTACTTAGAAACAAGCTGACAAAACAAATAAACCATACACGAGTTGAATGATTACATTTTTTTCAAAACCAAACACTATCCTATTGTAGAATAGAGTTTGAGATTGTCAAAAATAAAAGTACGATAGACACAGTTAAGGAATTTATATACCAAATGATACAATATAATTATCGATTAACCCAATAAAAAAAACCTAACTTCATTAAGAATGGATTGCCCAATAATAATAAAAAATTAAATCAATACCAAAACTACTAAATCAATAACCTATTATCGATAAATCAATAATTTTTTTTATTAGAGTAATCGATTCTAATTCAATTTTGAACTAGGTTTATTGGGTTTTGAATGTGGTATGAATGAGAAATGGAAGAGTTCAAAATGGAGGGAAATGACAACCTTTTCATGACTTTCCGAGATAAAATTATTAACTCTATAATAAGATATGTAATACAGAAGGACATAATAAAAAATGATTATAAAACTAGAAGAAAGTGGCAACAAAGACAAACCTGCGTTTAGTTTTCTCAATAGTGGCATTAATAGCAAGTGCAGGAGCACTATCAGGTGCATAAAGCTTCAGAGAACTCTCAAGTTTCTTGATCTGTTGTTTCTCCCTTTTGGCAAACTGTTTCGATTCCTTGCAAGGAGTTAGCCCAGAGATGTCAGCAGAAGCTGGAAGCACAGGTGCTGACAACAAAATAGAAGACAACGCAAGCGCTGCAGAGAATGCCTTCAAAGAAGAAGAACTTTCCTCTGTTTTAGTAGAAACAGGGTTTTGGTTTGCAGAACAGACAATAGTTGAAGTTCTTGGTTTTGTGGTAAATTGAGAGCCAAACTTAGATGATGAAATGGGTTTTGAAAGGTTTGAAGGAATAGTAAGAGACATGGTGGGGTTTTTTTTTTTTCCTCTCTTTTTTTTTATGGTATTATTTTCAAGAAAAAAGAGAGGAAGAAGGAGGAGATTGGAGTGTGGAGAGTGAAAGTATGGTTTTTTTAGGATTTGTTAAAGAAAGGATTGATGATGAAGAAAGAGGATAAGGAGTTAAAGGGGAGCTTAGGTGGAGGGATTTGATTGGATAATTGAGTTGGATTTTGTGAGATTTGGGGATTCTTAGAAATTTTATCCATCTGTGGAAGAGCAACAACCAAGGATATTACAGATATAGATACATATCTTTTGGAGCCATATCATCACAACCCCAATATAAATTTGCACCTTTTTTTAATTATTCCCTCCGATCCCTTTTATATTTCATTCTTGTTAAAATATATGGTCTTTTAACATATGTCATTTCACAAAATCAATGAATATATGACACTATTCTTCTTAGTTTGTCTTGATAGTTAATGAGTTTTGAAAATAAATATTTGGCCAACTAAAAGAACTAAAAAAATAATTAATATACTCCTTTCGTCCACTTTACTCGTCCCCTGTACTATTTTGGGACGTCCAATAATACTTGTCCACTTAATAAAATCAAGAAAGAATCTTATACTTAGTTTCTAATTTACCCTTATTATTTATTGTAGTCATTTTCCTTAACATTTTTCAAGACATCGTATTTTATACATGCTTACATTTTTCAAGACATCGTATTTCCTATATTCAAAAGGTGATTTGGTAAAATTATTCATATCGTTTACTACTTCTTAATCCCTGTGTGAAGGCAACAGGGGACAAGTAAAGATGGACAAAGAGAGTAGTTAAATAAGGGCAAAATAGTAAAGTCACTTTTTACTTAATGCAAGTGCAATCTCAAAAAATGACATATAAAAGGGACCAGACATAACTTAATGAATAATATAAAATAGGAGTGGCAAATAAAAGATAGAAGAAAGACACAAGTAATGAACTAAATTGATAAGTATAGGCATAAAAAGTTAAAACCTTTGAATAAGAAACCAAAACAAGCACCAAATTTATAAGGATACCCTCAAGAGGAATGATTTTTCAAGCAAATAGTTCAATCAATATTTATCTAGCAACAAAGGCCTTGGCCCAATAAATGACAAAGTGTAGGCCATTGATTGTAATCCAAGAAGTTTTGACCACACTGCTCCCTAAGCAAAATAAATTCTCTCAAAATTTCCAGTTCATTAGAGTGGGCAAGGAACAGAAGCACCTTGACAGAAGACTATCATCCAAAATTTAAACCTTTTTCATCAATATCATGTAGAGCACTTCATGTAAGAAATGTCATCTTGAATGATACTCCTTGTATATGCCATATTTTTTGTATCCATATTTGATTCTTCTTCGTTCCGTCTTACGACCTCCTATGCTCATGAGTCTACTGAGAACTTGCCATCGATGATAGCAGGAATAAGGTAATGTGGTGTTGGGCTACCACATTTTGGATTGAGATTAGAATCTCCATTTCTATCATGTCATACTGTTAAAAACCTCGTTAAGCAGGATGTTTCCCGGTTTTGCTCCATCAGGTAAATGACTACAGAGTGGTCCATTTTTGTTCAGTTATCATAGCAGAGTGAAATATTTCCCTTTCCATGCAGACATACTTTATTTTGCTCATCTTTGAGCTCTAAAGTCACAGAGGACTCTCCAGCCGTGTTACGAGCCTGAATTATGCACACCACTACTTGTTGACCTGATTACTATTCATGGATCATACATATGAAACATCTAGCTACTGTGATAATCATATTGAAATGAATCAACCTCGTCTAAGAGAAATCACACTCGTAGCTAATTATATGGCGCCTCAACATTAAAGGAGCCGTTCTTTTAGATGCCTGATCACCTCGTCAACTGCAAGAACTTGGGAGGGTAATCACAGTTGATCCTTGACAAGCCAAAACAGTTTCCAAATCAATCCATAAAAAGAACATTACACAGTGAACTAGCCATCGTATAACACAAAGATCTAGCAACACATAGTACAGAAAATTCACATTCACAATCTTTCATTGATATGAACAAGTGAAAGTATAGTTCCACAAGACTCCAACAAGAGAAATTTAAAAAGGGGTGATCAAAATTAGACATTAGGGTCAATGAGTTCTCCATTTAAGTACTCTCTGTAAGCAGCAACAGGCCAGATGAAGCCTCTCCAGACAAGCCTATTAGCCAATGGAACATCAATGATGATCTCCTTCATAGTTGGTTTCTTCTCATCTCTTACTGCAATCAAGTAGCTCCTTCCTACCCATCCAATCCAACCAGCAATGTACAAGAAGAGGATCCCTGGTGTGATGAACTCACCCCAATGCCTTTGGTCACCACTCACTATCAAGTGTGGCAGTCCATCTGATCCACACAACAGTCCTTGCTTTCCATAGTTGTCAAACCTGCGATAACAACAGTAGAGTGATTTTTGTAAGTGAAATGACGATAGCTGCTCGACTTGGTAGGTGAAACAACAAAAATCGAGTGACTTTTCTGTTACAAAATAAAATTGAATGACTTTCTGAGATAATTACCGTAGTTGTCCAACTTGAAATGCCCAATTTATCATTCATTATGCGGGGCGAAAAAATGTTCCCTATTTAAAGCCTATGGTTGCATTTGGTATGGAGGAAAACATATTTTGGAAAATGACTTCCATAAGTAACTTTCAAGTTCATTGTCGCCTCCCCATTCCACCCAACATCCGCAACCCTAATCTCTTGACCATTCCAGCCCCCTCCACCCCCGAACCCCCACTCCACCCCACATCTCACTCTCATAAAGATCTACTTACTTACCAAACATTAGACAGTAAGTAAGAAAAAAAAGAACATTTCCCTTCATACCAAACACACCCTATATGTACTTGGTGCTTTTGTATGTAAAAAATGCTTTTAGTTCTTCCTCTGCTCCTATATGGACTAAAGGAAGAAGGCATTGAAAGGTAGCCTCGCTATACATGCTTCTGGTTGGATGAATGCAGGATTAGCTGACCCCAGTTTTATGAGCATTGATGGATCCAGGGGCGGAGCTAGCCCATTGTTAGGGGACACTTCGACTAGTTCACGTGTCTACTTCTTTAAATTTTGAAACCCCTCGGTGAAATCCTGGCTAGTGGATGGGTCCTAGAGTACTGTCTATCAAGGACATATACCCCCCAGGTGATCATCTGAAATTATTTCAGAACTTTTTAATTCTAAGCTTCTTATCTTAACGGTATGCTATCATAACTACAAAATGTACTAATGTCTAAGATCACTATTCTAAGAATAAAAAGGAACAAAAAAGCAATCTTTGTATATAATCATACATAAGAACAAAACAGAAAGAAGGAAAATTATGAAGAAATAGAAAGGAAACAAAGGCAAACCTGCGTTTAGTTTTTTCAATGGTGGCATTAATAGCAAGTGCAGGCGCACTATCAGGTGCATAAAGCTTCAGAGAACTCTCAAGTTTCTTGATCTGTTGCTTCTCCCTCTTAGCAAACTGTTTTGATTCCTTGCAAGGAGTTAGCCCAGAGATGTCAGCAGAAGCTGGAAGCACAGGTGCTGACAACAGAATAGAAGACAAAGCAAGTGCTGCAGAGAATGCCTTCAATGAAGAAGAACTTTCCTCTGTTTTAGTAGAAACAGGGGTTTGGTTTGAAGAGCATACTATGGTTGAAGTTCTTGGTTTTTGGGTAAATTGAGAGCTAAACTTAGATGATGAAATGGGTTTTGAAAGGTTTGTAGGAATAGTAAGAGACATGGTGTTCTTTGTTAATGTTAATGCATTCAAGAAAAGATTGGAAGTGTGGAGAGGGTGAAGAGAAGGTTTTTAGAATTTGTGGGAGAGAGTTGGTGATCAAGGGAGAGGATAAGGTGTTGAAGGGGAGCTTAGGTGGAGGCTTTTGATTGGATAATTGAGTTGGATTTTGTGAGTTTTCTGAATTTTATCTATCTGTGGAAGAGCAACAACCAGGGATTGCAGATCCAGATACGCCACTTTCGTGTGGCCTCCACCTGAGTAACATAATTACAAAAATAAGAAATAAAATTTTTAGTATAAAGAAAGGGCGACTCTATTGATAAGAAGGATCCAAGTTTGAATTCCAAGAGTATACGTACTCTCTTCATTTCAATTTGATTCACGTAACTTTAACAAAATAAAAGAACACTTTTAAATCATCTAATCTCAAGCTATGAATATTTAAAATATACTAAAATGTTCTTAAAAATCTCGTGGTGAAAATTTGAAATTAAATAAATGTATAAAAAGAGAAGAAACATTTTTATAAAACAAAAATAAACAAGTATTTTTTCAATTTGAATATCTCACATGGCATATTCTAACTAATAATGAGATTCTTTTACATTATTTCAAAGAGGACATTTGGAAAGCAACATTCTTCAAGTAATTTGCATCCATTTTTTGGGCCAGAATCATAGCAAGCCAATAATGAAGTCCAGAGAAGTAAAGAATGAAGACACGCTCTTCACAGAAAGGTCAGCAAAGAAGCAGTTATCTCTTAACATATTATTACAATATGTTGAGTTGTCGGTCTAAAAGAATCAGATATGCAGATGATCCTTGGAGAATTAAAAGGGAAAAAAATAAATGGAACGAAAAAAACAAAAGTATAGCAAAGTCAAATGTCACAGAATTTGATCAACTAAATGAGTGCTGTGTTCAATTGCCTATCACACTGCGAACGGATGAGTCAGAAATGCTTGCTAAGATGATGGAGGAGGTAAGTTGCATGACTTGTTCTGGCGAGGAACTTGTTCAGCATGACTAAGAAGACTTAGGTTCTGTGACTTCGAGATCATGCTGACCATAGATGGAGTTTCATAAATGGTGGAGCTACCATTGCTTGAGCTACCACCTTGCAGTATGATTTGCGTTGTGGTGTCTCCTCTAGTTGTAGCTCTTTGCCAAGAATGCGAGCTCAAACCCGAGAGGACGTAAGCTCGTCCGGTTTGTTCATAGCGCTCCCTGCTTGCCATCCTCTCTCGGATTTCAGTCAGCTCCGTGTCAAGCCAGCTACAGAGAGAATCGCCTGCTTGAGCAGATACAGAAGACAGAAGAGTAGCTCTTCGGTTGGTTAGCGCGGCTTGAGCACCCTCAAGATTTCCCATTTCTGCCAATTGTTGTGCCTCTGCAATGGTTTCTGCTACTGCCAACCTGTTTATCTGCCTATCAACCTCACGACTTATTACCACATCTGTAGGAGACAGCACTGGTGGCCGACGTATCTCGAGTGTCTCACCCTCCACGCTGACCAGTTCTTCGGATGTGGTATTCTTGTAACTACATGTAATTTGCAACAGAGATGTCTTTGCTGCGGTTTGCTCAATTTCAGCTGAGGGAACAGACAAGTAGACAAGGAATTCTTTTTCCTCATCTGCATACAGGTTGCCAATGTTTATTACCCCTTGCTTTCCCTGTTCAGAAATTTCACTTGCATATCTTCCTGAAGGAATGGATCCTATATCCACTCCACGTGATGCTGACCTAACGGTAAGCTTTAGTTCCTGGGCTACAACACTCAGGAGACCACCAATACACATTGCAAAGGCATCTTGAACAGTACTAACAGTCTCAATGAACGAAAATGTACCACCTGATGAATCTGAGATAGCATGCATAGCAGAGGAATCATGGTCTAAACCAAATCCAAATGTATGTACATGGAAAGTTGGCAGCTGTCCTGCTGCTAGTGCTTCTCTATTGCGAGGACAAATGGAAGAAGGCAATAGATCCAGAAAGTCAGGACCTGAGGATGCATTTGAGGATCTGCGGTTCCGAGGACTCCGCCGTTGGTTGGAGTTATCACCGTTATAGGTGTCTCTCCCATCTGACAAGAGAACAATGCTTGCAACTGGGTTTCTTTCACGTCTTTCTTCAAGAACTCGAACCCCCTTCTTGAGTCCTTCCACGATATTTGTCCCACCATTTGCTGAAATGGCTTGGACAGCCTGTACAGCCTCTCTACGCCCTTGTTCTGTCATCCTTCGCAACGGGAAGTTTCTTTGAGCTCCGGATGAAAAGGTAACAATAGCTAGACGGTCAGAAGGCCCCAAGTTCTCTATGACAAAACTAACTGCTTGCTTCAGGAGAGTCAATTTTGATCCAGCCATACTGCCACTAATATCTAGAACTGTGACCAGGTCAATAGGGGCGCGCTCTTGGTGCCGAGCATCATCAGCAAATGGGGGTGCCTTTACTCCAACAAGAACAGCAAATCTTGACACAGTTTCAGAAGCAGCAACTGCAGAATATTCTGGAAAAGCTTTCACGACTACAGTCTCTGGATGAACAGTGGAAGGGGAGGGCGTTTGATCCATAGTGATGCTGGGAAGAGGTTCATCATCAGAGAAGTGAAGGGGCTCTGGAAGGGGCAGAGACATGGACGGTGGAACACGAGGAATGTTGTCAAGGAAATTATCTTCAAGTGGAGAGATACGAGTCCGCCCAGCATTATTAGTGTTTGCATCCGTACTGAAGGACGACATGAGAGGAATCTCTTTCCATTTGCATCTGCAGATGGGGCAGAGGTAGTTTCCATGCTTAACACTGTTGGCAATGCAGCTGAAGTGGAATGAGTGGGCACATTCAGCAGTGAATATGGCCTGACCATTCCCTGCTTTCATACTCCCAAGGCAAATGGCACATGTTCGCTACAATCACAATAAAATAAAGTGGCAAGTTAAAGTTAGAATATCGTAATTACTATGTACGTGCTCATTGGGGCAAATACATAATCACATGCGCTTAATCACTTCTCATTTAACTTACGATAAAACAAGAAACTTTAGGTATATTCACCCAACCAAGCAGTTGCAATCTTTGCCACCAGTGTGACATCATGGTTAAAACAGTAAACCTGCTCCAACCATTCGCTCACAGAAAATATTTTATAGAGTCAAAAAGGTTGTAGAGCCCTTGGGCCTTTATGGGAAATAGACGAGCCTCTTGCACACAGTTACCGACCACACATATCCTTTCAAGTCACAAAAATGAGAAAATGGACTTCATTGACCAACTAGTCATCGTCAGAATAGGCTTTTGGAATCATTGGCCATAAGGTATTAACTTTAAGAAATATTGACTTGATAAAATAAATTATTTTAAACAGAAAGGACTTGTGAATAAAATATACTTGAGGTCATCTAGAAAAAACTTACCAAAACGAAGTACTGATAAAAACTATTGAAATATTAGTCGTGCATTTAGCAAACATATTTTAGTAGAAAATTGTAAGCAAAAGTTAGCAAATAACTTAGACATGTTTGGATGATAAGAATGTGCAAACAGTAATGCCGGGGGAAGCTACATTCACCCAAGGTTGATCAAATGAACACCCTTCGTCGGAAAATCTTTTCGAATATATAGGTTAAATATAGATATTTTGACATATATCAATTGTTGAACACCCTTGATACAAAAATCATTCACCTATGTTCTAAAAGTATGAACGCCCTTGATGAAAATACTGGTTCGCCACTAAGTAATGCATAGGGTTAGGTTGAGTTATTTGAGCAAACAACATTCAAAAAAATCTCTCTACCTCTATGAGATAGTGGTAAGGTCTGATGGGATATATTGTTGTTGTTGTTTATCATGTGGTTCATTAAAATGTATAGACCAGGCAAGTCCTACTCTCATTCTTTAACATGAAACAAGTTTTATCAGATTGGGCAAAAATAGCAAACTTACATTTCAATATAAAAAAACCACACAACGCTCCTGTCAACCCAATTTAAGTGACACTACTTTTTTAACCATGTTTATATGGTAACAATTTGACTTCACATTTTACCCGCCATTCATTCCTAAACTTTGTGGCCAGTCAAACATCTTCCACGTAAAGTGGGACAAGTGGGACAAAGGGAGTATATAAATGATGCGAACAAGTAGTGTATAGGGAAAAATCTTCTTATAGGTAGCAAAGTCAATTATTGATACGTTTAAGTTATTGCCTATTATATACAAGATTTCAGAACTGGTCCAACTTCAATAGACATGGAAATACACATAGCTGGCGTAAGAAGATGTCAAAAAGATCTTAACCAACAATAAAAGATACCCAATTTGTCAAAAGCTGAAATCGTCATAATTCACAGCTAACCCACAAATAATCCACCTCTTAATTAATTAAAATGTTCATTAGTACCTTATTACTAGTGGTTGTAAACTAATAACATTATTTAAACAGTAAAAAAAGGTGTTTTAACAAAGTCAAAACTTAGGAAAAAGGCCTGCACGGAAAGCCAGAAACGCCAACTTTTTCTGCTGTCAATTCTATATAAAGCGGAATGACCTTTTTGACCCTCTGGAAGGAGGCGTTGATACCAAAGTAGATGGCAGTATAGTAATTTTACTAGTGCATTTCTCATCTAAAACCTTGTAAAGCTAAATTTCCAATAGTTCATTCACTGATTAAACGATCAAGCCAAACAAACGTGATAAAATGAAAAAGTGAATTTCCAATATTACCCCGTCCCAGATCTCCAAATAACGTGAAAAACCGTAAATTTTGCTAAATCACGTAGGTACTTTTGTCCAGAAAAGTTCTCCTTCTATTCCATTTTTGGCAAAGCACAATTTTCGCTATGGTGAGGAAACAGCTGTCATCACCGGTGCGAAAACCGACTTCCGGTCGAATCACATAGATAGCA
>DF361538.1:0-23768 GCA_000787875.1 Solanum virginianum | reverse complement strand
GAACTCTTCGACAGAAAATTACTATTTATACATAATTAAAATTATTTTTTATGTACATATAGTAGATATTGAATTCCCTTCGACTAATTACTGTGTTGCCTCCATAGTGAAAAAAAGTTTGGCTCCACCACTAATAAATTCCTAAGTATTCAATTAGTCAAACTAATTACGATATGAAGATAAATTTTACTATATTATATTAATCCTAAATCACTAACCTCAATAATATTACTTGTAATAACATATTGCTATTTTTGCACTCGATATCCCTTAGATTTTATCATTGTAATTGCTTAACGTATATTCCATTATTTATAGGAGGTGGTGTATGTAAATTCCAATAAATCAATTAATCACTCGATAGAGATTGTTTACCTTTTTTCTTCTTTTAAAATATTTCGTTCCTTTATTCATTAATGGGAATCCTATAATTGATTTAGTTTTCTTAATAAATGTCAGCATATTCTATATATATATATATATATATTGCAAATTTTGAAAAAAAAAATTCATATTTAAATTTTATGTTCAGTTAATACATCATAAATTGAGATTAAAGGTATTATTTATGTAAGTTCCAATTATATAAATTTATTTAGTTAAAAAAAAGAATTTGAAAATTCTGAATTGAATTAGCCAATTTGGTGTTTTTACTTCAAATTACATCACATAAAGTAACACAAGAGTAAAATTTACTTAGAAAGACGAATTTCTTCACACTCAATTCATACAATTTCATAACCAATATGATCAAACATAATTAATTCCCAGTACAAAATAATAGAATTATATTCCAGATGAATAGAAAATAGAGCGAGCGCACTCCTTACCTCTATCTTATTTGGGAACAATACAACTTCAAGAAGAAAGAAAAAGTATATATATCATTTCACATTTCTCATCTCTGCACAAATAAAAAAATAATAGTATCTGGAACTTTTACACATTTGAAGTATTATGGTGCTTGAAATTGTGAGGTGAAGGAGAAGGAGGTGCAACAGAATTAAGCCCAGGTGGTGGGGGTAGGTACCCCAAAGACTTGGGGATTATTTCTGTAGATCTTGTCTACCTTTAGCTCTGACCAAAGAAGAAACATCCAAATCCAAGAAGAATTGTGAAGAGTATAAAGGGAAGAGAAATAACTACTACCATACCCATCTTTACTTCTTCTATATTTTATTTGCTTTGTCTATGGAAGATTCAAAGTGTGCACTTATATACTAATTGGATTGTACCGTTAGTAGACATACTTTTCTAACGGATACTTTTTTGTTTCATGGTCCCATTTTAATTTTTAGTGAAAGGATAATGGAATATATTTTTGGTTGGTGAGTTTATAAGGGTCTCATTTGTTTTTTTTTTTTGTGATTTTGTCGAAAGATAATTGACGCTTGAGTTAGGATAAGATTCTTTTTTTTAAAAAATTACTTATGGTATGATTCATTGTAATTCTTTGAGTTTGAAATTTATTTGAGCCACAAAGAGAAAAAATTGATAAAAATAAATTATATTTTTAGAATATAACTAAAATAGGTTTAATATATAATATAGTCTTTTTGTTTTCATTTTATAAAAGCTTCAAACAATATAAGTTAAATTGTTAACGTCTAATTTTGATATAAAGCAGAACTTTTTCTCCTACTTTATAAAGTCAAAATATTTCCACTTTTTTTCAAAAAAAAATATTCTTCTTCAAATTTTATAACTCTGGTACCCAATCTGATACAATAATTCAGCCTCATACTAAAATTTTGATGCTCGAGTAATCATATGTATTTTCATATAATATTTTTACTTAATTATTGATAAATAGCTAAACGATGAATGTAGAGGGTGAGAGAGAACAGTTCATGCATCCAAATCGTAATTGATAATGAAAATCCAAATGATTAAACAATAGCAATTTTAAAGAAAATATAATTAAAGCAAAAATAACATAACTTACAAAATCATACAAGTTATATTTGTAGACTTTTTTTAGATACTAATTGTTTGTTGAATTTTGTGCTACTACATTCCAAGATCTTGGAATACACAGTATGTTGACTTCTTCAAAGAGATCCTCATAAGTTTCCAAGTTTGTCGGAGCTGCCACACTAATATTTGTCATCTTTTTCTCCTTTATGTACACTAGCATCTTCAAACAAACAATATCATCTTGTGCCATAATTATATTCTATCATTATTGCAAGTAAGTATACTTGTAGAATACAATGTAGGAAACAAATTATTTTCATATTCATGAAACTCGAAAAAAGTTTTGTTAAACAGTGTCATACTATTATTGGATTCAAAAACTTCTCCTTTGAACATCTTCAAATTTCTAGCCTTACAAATTTACCATGTGATAATGATACTTAATTTTATAAGCTCAATAAAATTAGGGATATTGTTTGGCATTAGTAAAAAAAATCAGTCCATCATTTAACAAAATTCATAGTATTTTCTAAATTAGGCCAATCATTTGGGTAAATTTTTAAAACTAATTGAGCAATAGAAGCATATGATCAATAGTTTCACTCTGAAGTCTACAATCCTTATACACACCACAAAATTGCCTCATTCTTTTAGCAATAATATAATTAGCTAGTAACACATTCAAAATACATTTTCAAATAAAGTGTTTATACTTATTTTTAACATTCATAAACCATAAAAAAAGATCCCAAAATGGTTTTGAGAAAGACTCATTACTTGATTGAGCACTTTCGTTATTCATTTGTTCACATCTAATCATCTCCCTAACTGAGTGGTATCCCAATGCTTTTCAAACTTCGGAATGATGCCAATTTGTCTGAAGATCATGTGGTGGAAATAGGTATTAGAGACAATTGCATTTAAGTCATTTGGACAAAAATAATTAAAAGACTTAAAATCTTTGAATCCTATACCATAATTTGTAATCAAACCAAACTCAACTTGCTTTTTCAAATATTTTTCACTTCGAAGACAATAATTACTTTAGTCAAATTTCACAATTTTCATGGCCAAATGAGAAGAAGTACCTGGAAAAAATAGCAAGGCATAAGAAAATGAAGAGTTTTGAACTGCCTAACCATTATTATTTGGAACATTGTTTGAAGGGGCAAGCATACTTTACTAGTAATAGTTCAATGTTGCTGATTATTTAAAACGAAAAATCATGCTAGAACAACTAAACGGATGGATGATAAGAAGTGACTGAGTGTTGTTCCAAAATCAATCTGCAGGCTCATCAACTTCAGGAGTCTCTTCTTCAGATTTCTCTTGCTCAGCTTCCTGCACTTCCTTCTCTGTCTTCCTTCCTTTCTTTGATTTATAGTACACGTTCATGAACGTTCCGACGGCTTTGTACTTCCTTCTGCACTTCTCGTACAGACCGTTATCAAACATCCTCCAGAAGTTCTTCTCTGTCAGCTCAGTCACCGCGTATTGAGCCTGAAATCCGTGGTTTTCGATCAACCAAAGCTCAAGTTGGCGGCATTTCTCTGAACCATCAAATGGCTCACCCCTCAAGACAGCTCCAGGAACATAGTAGACACCAACGTCAGTATACATTTGAGCATAGTCGGTGTCACCCTGCCTTTTGTGTTTCTCAAATCCTGGTTCAGGGTAGATCATCGGTCTAACAGGCAGCTTGTAAATTCTATGTGGGCACAGCCAGATGGGATATACCTATAGCAATATAATCTTGTGGTGTCAAACTAAATAAACATAGAATGTACCAAAACATTCTGTAATATTTCGGTCTTAAACATGTAATGTAGAAAGTTAAGAGAATTGAAGGATTGCTAAAGTGAAAACCGAATAGAAATGAAAGTAAGACAAATAAATTGAAATGGAGGGAGTATAGTAGTTTTACCTCCATCTCACGGTGGACCCATTCTAGAGTATCGCCGACTTTGTAAAGAGGAACAAGCAGATCTTGAATGACATGATGGTCATGGTAATAGTTCCTGATAGCCTCACTTTGAGTGGCTTTAAGCAGAGCAATCTTTGGTGGCATGAGCCATCCTAAGAGGAACCTAAACCAGAACTGATCACCAAATGGAAGAATTAGTTTCCCTTCCCAATACAAGGATCTTGTGTGCCTGTGGTAGTAGTCCCTAGTTGGAATGTACTCCACAAATTCCCCTCTTTTCAGTGCAGTTTGAGCATGTTGGTAAAACCATGGTTTCCACCACCAACCATAATTGTTGATCACATTACCCCTTTGCTTGGCTTCTTTCTTTGAAGCATACACACCGGTCATCATAACACCTTCAGTGGGACTATAAATCATGCCTTCTACCATCTCTGGAACTTTAGAAGAATTGTCCTGATCTCCATCTCTAGGTGCAAAAGAATCTGCATAAGCCTGTGCAAGCTCTTTAAGATTACCAGTTACAGGTTTGTAGGTAAGTTTTACATATTGCTCAATTGGTGCAAGCTTGATTTCAGCTGAAACCAGAAGCCCCAATGTCCCCTGAGACCATGGGATAGCGTAGAAAAGATCAGAATACTCATTGTCCTTTGTAGCTCTAACAACCTTTCCATCTGCTAGAACAACCTCAAGTGACACAACAGTGTCAGAGAACAATCCGAAGATATGAGAGCTTCCTTCGACCCCGAACCCGTTGATCAGACCACCAACAGTAAGATCATCAAACTCGGGAAGAACTGCGAGGGAAAGATTCATTGGGACTGTAACTCTTGAAATTTGGGCCATATTGACTAGAGGCTCAACTTTGGCAATCATTCTTTCCCTGTCAATTTCAAGTATGTTTCTAAACTTAGAAAGATCAACTTCAAAATGACGAGCGCGTTTATAGTCGACGTTTCTCATTCCAACAACCACCCAAGGAGGCCTGGCAGTGCAGACAAGACCATCCTTTGGTGTCCTCTGTTTAAGGCGCTTAACAACCTCTTTGACATTTTCATCATGTTCTGCCTGACGCTGCTTGAAAGGTTTCCTCTCAGCTTTCAAATCCCCTATATATATGGAGAAATAATACAGGAACGAGAAAGGAAGGACAAAGAAGATAACAAGGATCCATCGGAAATGAAGAAGAAAGTCCACCAGCTGGAGCTTCCTCCTGCGATGAACAGGGGCCGCGGGGGCCTTAGCATCCGACATCTCGGAAACTTAAGGATGTATAGCTGTAACAACAACAAAACCAAGTTATGAACCACAGACAAGAAATGCACTACTTGTCATCAAGTGTTGAACCATATCAATTGAGCACTACTTTTCACATAAGAAACTTAAGGCACCTCATTCTTTGGCAAATAGCATCAATATGATACAAATAACACAGAAGCTTGCTATTGAAAGTCAGATTAGCAACTTGATGTAACAACATTCCACGAAAAAGCACCAAGTTACTGCACAATGACCATCATGACTGTCCACATACTTGCTACTAATTACCATAGAAAAAGGACTAAAGATCGAGTTTAATGTTGAATAGTCACTCAAATTACTAATAAAAGTCACTTATCTGTGTTCTGTTTTCAAAAGTCATCTAACTTTGACTAATTGGTCTCCATAACCATTTAGATAGAAATATAACTTCAAATCTTCTTTTTATAATCTCAGCTTCACTCATTTTTTAAAAAAAAGGTATCCATCAATAAAAAAATAATTAGGAACCCACCAAAATGTGCTGTAAATCACAGATTTTGTTTATTTGTGTCATATCAATGCCCTGTAAATATCTATTTGAACACACTTAAGGTCCAAATGGCATTGCAGAGAGCAAAGGAATCGAAATGACAAGCCAGAACAAGTACAAGAGAGAATTTATGTAAGTTCATTATAAGATTAGTAAGGAACAGTAGTCAAAGAAAACAGAGCAAGTAACTCATTGCAAAATGACATGCAAAACAAACAAATTACTGTATGTGCTTCTACAGCAGCATTAACAATAACCCTAAAGTCGCAACTGATAAAACAACTCTGTTCTTACCAAAAATTAGTTTCATGACTTAGGTTTTCCAACACTAAAAACTTGAAAAATTAAACCTAGAACTATGACATGCATGAAGCATAGCAACAAATTAATCTATTATGCTCTAAATATGTCAAGCACTTTACAAATACAAAAGTTTTCCAACACATAATTGACTACTTAATCATTTCATGAATAATTATCTTCAAAAATTAGCTTAAATTTAAACAAAATCATAAGGCAAAGAGAAATAATGTGAAAGACAGAGAAGATATGAATGAGTACCTGCTGAGTGGAGTGCAGAATGTACTGCAAAACGAAAGATGGTTATTCTTTTCGTTTTAAAATGGCTGACAGTGTTTTATAGAGTGATAACAACAATAGGGGCATTTACGGAAAAACAGATCGTTTCATTTTTCACCAGTTTTCATATGAAATGATATATTTCATTATTTATATTAAAAAATAATCAATTGTATGGTGCACTTTTCTTTTCAATCAATTTTTAAAAAATACATTTTTATATATTTAATAATAATTTAAATTTTAATATCTACACAAAAAGGCAATAATTTTCTCCCACCAACCAAATGATTCAACACTTCACTACAATTGTCGTAAAAAAGAATGATTAGCGTACTATATTTGTAAATTTTATTTAATTTTTTGAGAATCGATCAATAATTGCTATAGTAAGAGACATTATTATGTATATATAATATTTGATGTTTGGATTTTTATTTATCAATAAAAAACTATATAAAAACTAGTTTAATGATTTTTTATATTAAAAAAATATATATATCAATGCAAAGAATAAATAATCTTTCATCGTGAAATCACACTACTTTGGGTCAACATACTCTTTCTCTCCGCTCCGATTACGGGTGAGATCATGTCTCGGAGGAGGGCCTATTTCCTATCTTCCAGAGCATTAATGTGGTCCCGAATCCTTTGCATGGCCGCAGCTACAAGTATTATAGAGAATACGAATTCGTTTATCAATTCATTTCATTTCACAGAGTTTAAGTTATACTCATGGGGAGATAGCTGCTCCCAACAGGCATTCAGGATTTGCTATCGTCGTCTCAATGATCATAAATAATTGGTAGCAATTACATACATATTAGTTTTTTAGATTTTATAATTGAATTTTATGGCAAACATGATAATTAGCATAAATATTTTAACATGTTATTTTATACTACTATATTCTTTTTAAATATTATTACTCAGTAATGTAGTATGTCTATTATAAAGAGTTATTTACAAAGAACGCGCTCCTATAATGAATATTATTGTTGTAACAGGTTAAAATGTTATTATGGAAAACCTAAAACATAATATGAAAAATGATTCGAAAACAAAATGTTGTTATCTTAAATAAATATCATGATATGTTTTGATCATACAAATTGAATGATTAATACTTGATTAAAAAAAATACACACTTAAGTAAAACATTACAAAAAACCAAAAAAAAAAAAACACAGTTCCTTTATATTAACTTACTATAGAGGCAAAATTAAGATTTTAATTTTATGAAATCTTAAATTTTTACAATAGCATTTTTGTGTGACTTAGTGCATTCTGAATGTACTATATGATGAATCTATTAATATGAAAAGAATATGCAAAATTGAATCCACTTGCTATATATGGTACATGAATAAATCCCAACACCGAACAATTTTTGTTTTAATTTCCATAATGTAATTCTAGTATTTTTTTTTCTTAAACTTTAACCAATAAATTAAGGTAAATGAGGTTACTTTTCCAAGAGTGAGATTCCATTGTCACAATCATAAATGAAACTCTATAAATTTCGAGCGATGTTTTTATGATATTTATATTAATTAATACATAATAATATTATATAAAAATTATTTTTTAATATTACGAAAAATAAAAAAATAATATTGATTTAAAATTAAAATTAAAAATCAAAGGGTCGTATCGCCCGCTGACAGCCACGTGACCTTTAGGTCCGCCTTCCTAGGCCTTATTTTGAAGAAAGGATAAATGACTGTCTACCACGAAAAAAAAAAAATTATTGAGTTCAAATGATTGTGAAGATAAAATAAAAATATTTTATACTTATATATTTTCTGGTTTATTTTGTCTGATTTATTTTAATGTGGTATAAAATTTAATAGAATATAAAAATAAAATATTTAATTTTTTAGTATTTAAATAAAAGTTGAAATTAAAAGTTACCAAAAAAAAGTAAAATAAGTTGATTGTCAAACGCAGGAACAAAAGGTAATTTCAAGTTTTCAAAAATAATTATTCTATTCAACCATTAAATTATTTTGATCGTAAAAATTAGGTTTTCAAGATTCTATTCGGATCATTCCAAGATACTGGTTGAGATGTATTATTGCTTTTTTAATTTATTTTTTATTAAAATTCCTATTTGAATAATCCCATGATATATTTTTTCCTCATATTTTTTTATCTAATGAGTGCGCATTTCTCATAATTTTATTTAATATAGACTGGAGAAAGTAACTAATAAAGAAAGCAACGTAGAACCTATGATAAAGGAATAATTTTAGCAAAGTAAAAGTTATTATTTTTTCGTGTACTGGTATTAAAGAACTATATAAAATTGGATTGGTCAAATTAAAATTTCAGAATTTTATTAATAAAACGTATTTCTAATTAAATTTTTTTCAAAAGTTGTATCATCAAATAAACAAAAGTCAAATAATTTAGGATGGGTGCCCAGCAATCCTCCAGTAAATCTTCTCTCCATGTCGTCCGGTGCAACTTGGCTTGATTTACACGAGTTGAAATTAAAGTTTCAATTACTTACAGATTCAATGGAAAAAATTAAGAATATTCAATTGAGCCTAATTTAATCTCTAATTTTAAAATAAATTATTATATTAAATATATTGAGTGATGTGATAATACCTTTATTAAAAATAAACATATCCAAAATTAATGAGGAATATGTCTTCAAATACACTTTTTATTTAAAAATTTTACATTATCTCTTAAAACTTTTGTAAAAGTTATATCATATACACCTAATAATATATTATTTTTATATAAATCTATTATTAATTAACACAATACATACATATAAAACACGTATTCGAAACTAGAATAATAACTAAAAATCAATGGATAAAGAATTTACTCATAGTGGTACTGAATCAATGAAATGAAGAGAAGCCAGCTCTCGTCCTCTTTTTATGCTTCTTTTGGTACTCCCATTTGACCATCACGTGCTCTATTACACTAATTACGAATGATACTTTTTTTTTTCGTTGTTATTTGTTCATTATTCTCTTTGTCCTAAATTAAATGAATTTTTAAAGGTTTTTTTAAAATTTAAAATAATGAAATTATTAAAAATTTAAAATAAATGTTTAAAACTTTTTTATATTTGTCTTTTCATTTATTAAAATTTTATATTTTCTAGGAGATAAATTAAATTATATATTTATAATTTTACAAAGGACAATAATAAAAATTATGGTATAAATTATCTTTAAATATTTTTCTTAATATGTGTGTATCACCTCACAAATTCAATTAAATTGAGATGAAAAAAATATAATATTTTAAGATATCTAATAAATAATTTTACTGAATTTTTATTATTAATTATAATAATTTTAAATTATATTTTTTAAAAATATTTAATTTATTATATATTTAATAAATAATTTAATAAAATTATCTTTATTATTTACTATTTCTTAATTGATATATCAAATTAATAAAATTAATTGTTGTCCGAGGAAGCAAATAATTGACAAATAAAAGTAAATAAGGAAGCATAATGTCAGATGAAGTGACATCAGTGTAATTAATGCTTTAATGTGATGAAATTTCCTCCGCGATTCACAGGCTGTCATGTTAGTAAATGCTAAAGATTGGCTAATATGGCTAATCCAATTAATTAATTGATACTAATGCAAATTAAATAGTAATAAGTAAAAATAAACAGAGTGATTATTTCATCCGTTCAACAATATATTTTTGAGGTTTTTAATTATTTCTTTTAATGAGATTCTTACTTATATCATATTTTTGAGATAATTAGCTTGAAACAAGTCAAAGAATAATTATAAAAAATAATCTTTAATTTTTGTCCATACATATTTTTCTTAAGAAATACTTATATCATATATCCCAACAATTTAATCTAACAAAAAATATTAGACAATAAACTTGAAACATCAATTATTTTAATTTGATCAGAAAAATTATTTTTGCCAAAATAAAGAAAGAAAAAACCATACCCAAGAGACCCCTTACGTCCATTCGTATACCACATCTGATAAGAGTTTCTACTCCCATTATATATGGGTGGACAAAAATAAAGGACACAAATATGTCATTTACAGGAGGCTAATAGAGAAGATTGACGAGGAAATTGGCAACACTTTTAATTTATTAAAGATAAAAAGGAGATTTTAAAATTAAAATATTCTTAATTATTGTAAAATAACATTCATTATGAGATGTACCAATATAAAAAAAATGTCATATAAAATAAAATTGAAGAAATAATACTTTAATCTTGTGGTGAGAATAAAGTTATGTCTAATTTATCAAAATATTTTTTAATATTATGTTTTAAATATGTCACATCAAAAGTTAAAATTAAAATATAAAAAAATATTTTTTTAAAATAAATAAAATTTATATTTTATTTTTAAATTTAATTTTACCTCACCTACTAAAGTATCCAAAGTTCTTTTCAAAACGTGTTAGGCAGTGGCTAGCGGCTAGCCATTTCATTTGCATTGAATGGTTGAAATTCTATGCATATTTTTCATGAGTAATAATAAATATGGAAGTGGCAGGCTAAGATCTTCAAATGGAAGGCTGGCCCCATAATATACTCACTCTGTCTATTTTTACTTGACCTCTAACAATATACTTTATGAAATCAAGAGATAATTTTATATTTATTTTTAATTTATTTTTATCATCAATTATAATCATTTTTTTCTTACATTTTTCAAGACATAATATTTATTATATTCGAAAGGTACTTTGGTAAAATTATCCTATCATTTACTACTTCTTAATCATTGTGTCAAATCAACAGGGACCAAGTAAAATTAGACGGAGGAAGTATTCTATTGTTATAACTACACCAATTTTTTAAGACACGTGGCAAGTCAAACATGTTAAATTATTTTCGTTCGTTGAAAATACTATATTATATATTTTGATCGAAAACTCTATTCTCTTAAAAATGATTTGAGCAATCAATCACCACTCAAATCTTAATAGCCCTGCCAAATGATGATTAAGGGCCTGTTTGAAATGTCCCAATGTAATTGAGAATTGGTATAATTGAGTGTAATTACACTTTTTGGCTTGTTTGGTAAACTAAGTAATTACTTGGTATGAGTAGAATTGGGTGTAGTCGAATTTGTAATTACACTCTTCAATTTCCATGAAGAGGCTAGGAATTAAGTGTAATTACATGATGTGACATTAAAAATTTTATCTTTCATTTTTAAATATACTTTTTATGTGAAATATGAAAAGGCAATCCTTTCTTTTTTTTATTTGAACATTTTCATTTCTAGCAACATTTTAAGGTTTTCAAGTAAATTTTTTTTTTCATATTTTGATGCATTGATGAATAATTTTATGTGTTTTCTTTTATTAGTTTTTGAGAATTTTTTTTATTTCTGATAATAATAATAAATTAGATTTTGTGTAGCCTACAAATAAAATTTAAAATATAGCAATAATATTATTTATTTAAAATTCAATTTGTTAAATTAACTATGTAATTACATTAGTTCAGCCAAACAAGACAAGGAGAATTACCATGGTATATAATTACTATCCCGATAATCACACCAATTTTAATTACAAAATGACTTTTCAAACAGATAATTTTGGGATTGCTTTTCATCCACCTTATTAAATAGTTTTTTAGATTGAAAGAGACGTATATCACGATTTAAAAATTCAAATCATTTCAATTCTCATTATTTATTCTATGTTGGCCTTTTTTCTTACATCTCCAATGCTTTTTATGTTCAATCATGTGTAGATGGGTGTTAACTATTGAGTCCCATGTCAAGGAGTGAACTATTTTTTAACTTCATAATTAAATCAATCATGTGTAGAGGGGTGTTAACTATTGAGTCCCATGTCAAGGAGTGAACTATTTTTTAACTTCATAATTAAATTTTGAGGTCGAGTTTCATTTAAAAAAAATTTTTCTTAACGCGAAATTACGTAAAGAAAAAACTCCGGAATTTGGGCAATATATCATTTTGGACCAGTTTTAACAACTCAAGTACTGAATTACCCTCACCTCAACATCAACTTTTTCCAGTCTGACCACAACCAGTGAGGGCATTATAGTCTTCTCCTTTATAGTTTTCCTGTGACAAGTCAATTCGAAGTATCCTCCCAATTTGGGGTTTTCATTCCATTAAACCATTGTCTGTTCAATGTCAGACTGTCAGGCTAATATTTTTTATATGTACATAATTTTTGGTGAATAGTCATTTTCTAGACCTTGGGTTTTTGTCGTTTCTCCAATCTTGATTTTTATTAGCAACTTTACATGACATTTTCTTTATTTTGATTTTAGTTTTAATGAAATGGAACACACAAATATTTTTTAGACTATAAGTTTTAAAATTTTCGTTTTCTCTTCAGCGTCATGACAAGTTAAAAGATATCTCATAAAATGAATTGATGGAGTAGCAATTTGCGCCGAGAAAGGTGGTTTTTAGTTTATTTTGATTTTCTGATACAATAAAAATAGGTGAACTTTTTTGCCAAATAAATTAAATTTAATATAAATAAAATATAAATAGTGTAATTAAATATTTATTAATGTTATTTCCTTTTATAGCTGACCCTCGAATAAAAAAAATTGGCTGAGGGAGTAGCTATAAAAGGAATATTTATTTAGAAGGTAATAATATTAATAAATATTATTCGAGGGTGTTGCAAACTTTTATTCTAGGGTCAGCTATAAAACTTTTATAGGTGATTAAATATTTATTAATGTTATTTTCTTTTATAGCTGACCCTCGAATAAAAGTTTGCAACACTCCCTTAGAACATTAATAGGTGAACTTTTTTGCTAAATAAATTGAATTTAATATAAATAAAATATAAATAGTGTAATTAAATATTTATTAATATTATTTCCTTTTATAGCTGACCCTCGAATAAAAGTTTGCAACACTCCCTTAGCTGACCCTCGAATAAAACTTTTACACAATTCGAAGGAAATAACATTAATAAAGTTTGCAAAGTTTTCCTTTTATTTAGAAGTTAATGTGTTTGCAACACTTCCTTAGAACATTAATTTGTTTGCAACACTATTGGAACTATAATGTGTTATAACTTCTAACTATTTAGAAGTGTTTGCAACACTCCCTTAGAACCAAATGATGAGTCAATTTTTTTGTCAAAAAAAATTGTTTTAATTTACTCTATCACTTAGCAATTATACTTTCTATTTATTATTTTCTTCGTCTTAAATTAATTAAATTTTTTAAAAAAATTTTGACGTTCAAAGTTCAACATGAATATTTGAAACATATTTATCCTTTTATGTATTAAAAATTTATATTTTCTTGAAAATAAATTGTATTGCATATTTATAACTTCACAAAAATAATAGTGAAAACTTTTTAATCACTCAAATTCAGAGCGTTATAATCAGAGATCTGTTTTTGGTTTAAGCGAGATGAATCTTACTTTGTTTTATAATGGAAAAATAAAAGGAAAAACATAACATATGTGCCGCTGGTAACCACGTGAACCTTGGGTCCGCTTTCCTTGGCATTATTTTGATGAAACAATAAATGACTTTGTCTATCATCAAACAAAATCAATGAAATACATCCACAATTTATTGATTTTCGAGAATTTATACTCTCCGTCTAATAATAGTTATCATATGAAAAAAACGAAAATTAATACTCTCTGGCTAATAATAGTTATCATATGAAAGAAAAAAATAGTTATCATATAATATTTTAAAATGTTCAATAATATTTGTCCACTTTTTAAAATAAAGAGACAATATTATACTTAGTTTCTAATTTATTCTGATAATTAATTATGGTTATTTTTTCCTATTATATTTTTCACGATATTGTATTTACTATATTTAAAGAGTGATTTGGTAAAATTATCTCTATCATTTACTATTTCTTAATCTCTGTGTCAAGTCAACATGAGACAAGTAAAGATGGACGGAGGGATTACACTCTCCATTCCATATTATATGGGCACTTTTCATTTGACATGATGATAAAAAAATCACTAATACACAAGTGAATTTTATCATTTCACACTTTATTTATCTCAATGCACATTAAATTAAATTAGAAAAAATATACATAAAATATAAGAATAATTTACTCTTTGAATGTGAAAGTAATAAATCAGCCTCTTGAAATTTTCAAATATTATACTAATGGTGGGGTAAATAGAAAAAAATAATTTATGTTATCCTATTTAGTAAGTGTCCATACAATATGAAACAAATATTTATAAAAAGATGTTCATATAATATACGATTGAAGGAGCATTTATTATTGATAATTTGTCATAGTAATTAAAAAACAATACTTCCTCTATCCCATTTTAATTGAATTTGTGAGCTAATGCACACATATTAAGAAAAGTATTTAAAGATAAAATTTTAACCATACTCTCCACTATTACCTTTTGTAAAGTCATAAATATGTAGTGTAATTTGTCTTCTTGAAAATATAAAATTTAAATAAATGAAAGGGCAAATATGAAAATGTTTCAAACATACATCTTGAATTTTAAACAATTTAACTATTTTGAACCTTGAGAAAAATCTCATAATTCAATTAATTTGAAAAAAATATTTGTTAAAGAAAAAACCTTACCTTACTCCTAAAATATGACATAAATCATGAAGAAGAAAATTTAAAAATTAAATATAAAATAATCTCTTTATGTTAAGCAAATAAATATTGTTAAAATTTATTTTTACTATATTAGAGAAATAAAAATAAAGTAATTGATCGTACAACTTAAATTTTGAAGATTCTGATTGAAATCTTCATAATAATGCGGTCCTTCAAAAGATACTTTTGGCATAGTGAAAGATTCTTTCTTTTCTTCAAGACATTCAATTTTGAATTTAATTCATAAAAATAATTTCTCGGTCCCATATTATTTGTGCACTTTTTTTACACACTTTTTAATAGATCATAAACAAAAAAAATAATTTTATTAATTTATCCTTTAACTCTTCGTAATACTACATTTTATTCATGTGCTTTATCCATAGACATGGAAATTAATGATAAAGATTTATTTTTTTTTGAAAATTTACAATATACCTACTTAAAAAATAATCTTAAAGGGAAAAAAATAAATTCATTTTATATTTATTTTTTATAATAATATAAACAAGCATTTACTTAATATAAGACGAAGGAAGTTATGATTGGAGCTTCTATAACGTGCCTTGTGACTAAATTAACATATTATTAAAGTCTCTTTATTATTAACATAAAAAATGTACTCATATTAATTATTTGTTGGACTTTCTTGAACAAGGACAAAAGAGTGGATCTTTCATCTATATAAAAAATCATGTGTAGTCATTCTTCCATTGGGGAAATAGATCAATAAGATATATTTTATCATATTATTGTGTTAGTTTCGTTTCTTAATAAATTTTTGTTGATTTCTATGCTTTATTGTATATTAAAAGAAAATGTATACACTTTGAGGTTGTATTCATAAGGTATAATAATCGTATTTATTGTATGTTTTATTTTTTTGTGTGTTCTATGTATTTTTTTTAGTTTTTCCATTTATTTGAGAAATACAACTATATCGAATAAAATATGTTTAAAGACGATGTCATAGACATGTAATAATTTTTTTATAATTTTCAATATTTTCTAATACAAGTTCCAATTGTTAAGGAAAATTATAACATCCCGCCCCTCCCCGGCCCCGCAAACCCCCCCTCGCTCATCTCCCCTCTTTTATTTAAAAAATAAAAATGATTGTTGTTGCTTCTTTATTTTTGATAAATCTTATATTTATTTCTTAAATTATATATGTTTGGAAATATATATTTATTTTTTAAATGTTTGAAAATTCGCAAATGGATTTTAAGTGTAGTCATAGCTGCTTATTCTTGTTTTTATTTTCTTATTTTTCCTCCATGATTTTTATATTCATATCTCTAGATATTAGTGTAAATTTTGTATTTTTTTAAGGATACGTGTAAAATTACATTTTTTGAGTTTTTTTATAGCTTGGAAACTTAGAAATGAGTTTTAAATTTTTTGAAAATTGTAACAAAATGACGATCGTGGTTTTTTGAATTTGTAGTTACAATTTGAAGGTTCCATGAAACAGTCTCTCTACTTCTATGAGATAGTGGTAAGGTCTGATACATTTTACCCTCCCCAGACCTTACTTGTGGGATTACACTGGGTATGGGTATGTTGTTGTTGTAGTTACAATTTGAAGCTATTTTTTCTTTAAAAAAAAAAATTGATCCATTTCAAATGAAGTTCATTGTTGAAGTTCCTAAGAGACCAAAATACAATTTTTTTTTGGGTGTAAGTTTGTATAGACAACTTTTATACTCTATTATACTAGGTTTACATATTGTATATAGTAAGTGTCCAATGTTGTATACCATGTATATACCCATTTTTTGTGAAAAATAGAGCTATGCGTATGAAATATATATGGGCTCTGTAGATGTAATATTTTTATAAAAAATTTGAGCTTGCTAGTTTCTGAAATTAAATTAGATTATTTCTTAACTAAAATTTGTTTTTTTATATGAAAAACCATTGAAATTTCCCTTAAAAAATAATTTTAATCCATGATTTAAAAAATACAATAAATTCAAAACTGATTTTTTTAAATAAAGAACTTTATGAATCTAACTTAGGCTGGGTAGCTATGTTCATCAACCTAGAGGTCTAGTAGTAAAATGATGATTTTGAACACATTTAAAGTTACGAAAGAAGAAGAAGTGATCGTGGTTACATAAATATTACTTGTATGTTCTTCAAGAAGTATAAATAATTATTTTTTAAAGAAAAAATTATTATCGTAGAATCTTCGATCACTTCTAGAATAAATAACTGTGGAAGAAAGAAGAAAATTCTTTAAAAAATCTTATAATCTAAACAGATGTTTCAATAAAATATAAGTTTAAGTAAATTAAAGGAAAAACTACATGGTATAGCAAACAGTGATATGTATTTAGAGTATTTAATTATAGTTTAAAAATTTATCTTATATGAATATATTTTATATTAAATAACAAATTTTCAGTTACATAGAAGATATCTTAATTAATAGAGCAATAAATGAACCTTTTTTTTTCTCTACTCTTCCTTTTATAGTCTCTCTCACATAACCCCAAAATCAATGGATTTCTTTTAATTTATTTGCAGATTACTATCAATTGCATGTTTTGCTTTTAAATTACTACAAATACATATCAATATTTGATCACTTTTTTAAAGTTGTATTTGTATAAGTGTATTAGGAGTAAGGGGCAAAATTTACTAAAAGAAAAAAAATATTCAAAATTTTTTAAAAAAATACATATGAATATTTGATCACCTTTTTAAAGTTGTATTTGTACGAGTGTACTAAGAGCAAGGAGTAAAATTTATTAAGTGAAAAAAAAAATATTCAAAATCTCTTAAAAGAGAAAAAAAATTAATAATATTGCTTTCAGTAACAATCCTGCAAGAACCAGAGAAAATGATATATTTTTATATTCGCTTTCTCCAATTATTTTTTGATATAGTTGAATTTTTGAATACTTTAGTGTGTTGTATCAAATCACAGTCATAATTGTGTGGTACACTTGTATTCAAATATCAACACTAGTTTTGAATTATCGATTAGTGTATATATATATTTGTATATGATATTTTGATATATGAATACAATTGAGTGAAACAACTAATTATTTGTTGTATACATACTGTGATAATAGTTGTGTTCATTTTATTCAATCAATATATGTATACACTTTGAGGTTGTATTCATAAGGTATAATAATTGTATTTATTGTATGTTTTATTTTTTTGTGTGTTCTATGTATTTTTTTTAGTTTTTCCATTTGTTAAATACCTATATCAATTTGTAACAGTTGTATTATTTATGACGAAGAACAATGGAGAAATAAAATTGAAGAACTGAGTAAATTGTATCTCAACTTTTTTATACTATTTTTAAATAGTAGTTTAATAATTAAAAATTTGCAACTTTAATGCACATAATTTAAGAGATTACCATTTAAAAATAGAAAAATATCTTATTTAGAACAGTAAAATTGTTGTATAAAAACATATATTAAAATAAAGAACTTACCTTTTATACAATGAATGTAATTAGATAGCCACCTAAATTATAATCATGTATGATAATTAATATAATTTTAACTATTGAATAATACTAACTCTTCAACTATAGTCATTTATGTAAGTTTCTCTAAATTAAATCATAAGGGGAAAAAATACCAAAATAAAGAAGTCTTTTATTTAAAGGTCCAATCCAATTCTAAGCTCCAGCCTCCATATACTATAGTATTTATTTAAAAATAAAAACACATTTGATAAACTCACGTATTCAAGTACATATAAAGGGCCAAAATACTTTAAAATCTTATCACCAAATAATTGATTTTGCCTCAAGCATTAACGGACCAACAAAAAATGGCTCTCTAGCCACGACTAAAAGTAATAGAAGGCAGGCCTAGTGTTCAAATTTCTACGCACGCATTAATAAGTGAAATAATCTTGGTATGGTCAACAATATTTTTTGGTAAATGTCAAATTTGATATGGATATTTCAATAAATGTATTGAGCCAATTACCGTACGGTAAGTAAGATTAAAAAAAAAAAAACTTAATGGATCAATAATTTATTTATTTATTTAATGACAACTTATCTAAATGTATTTGCCAAAGTTATAAGGTACCCAAGGTAGGACATTAAATAGAGTATATTAATACCATACCGATATCATATATGATGAGCTTCATCCTCAGTGATACTATATCGGTATATTGATACCCTATTGATATTATATAGGATCAAGCTCTTTTTTTAAGAAATGATTAAAAAGTTATTAAACTATAAATTAGTAAAAAATATATTCTTTGTAATACTCAGCCGGTGTATTGATACAATGTCGTTATCGTATAGGACTGAGCTTAATTTTCTGTAATATTTCATTGGTATATTGGTATTCAATCGGTATCATATAGCTTTGGGCTCTTTTTCTAAGAAATAAAATAAGGGCAAATTACACCAAGAGACACTAAACTTAAAAATTACAAAAAAAAATCGTTGTATAAACATGTATAGTCAATGTATATTTGTGTATCATAATGTATATTCAGAGGGTGTAAGGGATAAATGAAAATAATCCCGGGATAAAATTTTATCCCCTTTAAATGTCCATTTGGTTGGCTTAGAAGGGACAACTTATCCCGGGACTAATAAATTGTCTCTAGATAAGTTATCCCTTCTAAGAGATGGTATAATAATCCCATGACAAATTGCCATGAGATAAATTTATAAAATGACAAATGTACCCTTCCCTTTATCACTTTTTATACCTTATTTTGTATATATATTTACATTAATTTTTAATACAATATGTAATACTATTCAAAATTCTCACTACTTATTTTTATAATACATCTTCATATTTTTCTATTAAAAAATTACACTACATAGTATAGTTTTTATTGGTTAATTATTAAGTTTTTTATATTTTGATTTTTCATAAATTCTTTTTTACTTTAACAAACTTAAAAATGCAAGTTTTGTTTGTAAATTAATTTTTTTTAAAAAGTTTTATTTTAAATGCATACGATATTATTATGGAAATGTACACCTAAAAATATTTAAGCTAAATAAGATGAGAGATTTATTTTTAAAACGAATATTGAATAACTAAAATTAGCAAAAAAAATACATTAAAAACTAATAAAGTGAATGGTATTTTTGTAAATAAGTATAATATTCTTAATATTTATCCAATACACCAAACACTCAATAAGAAATAATCTCAACATAACTTATCACATCATTACTAATCCAAACATAATTTATCCCGTTCATAACTTATATTCAAACCAAACGACCCCTTAGTGTATAACTCATGTATAAGTAATATACATAGTATAGTAGTGTATACTTTCTATAACTTTTGACAAACTATATTGTATATCCATGTATAGTTTCGTTGATTTTGAGATATTTTTTTTTATGTAAATCAAACATGAGCTATTTTTTTAGTAAATTTTTAATTTTTTTGTATACATATATAATTTTTCCATAAAACAATTAAGAGAAAATTATTAAAGTCACAAACTTATTTGTTAAACTCTAAATTAGTAAAACATATATTCTTGTGATATTTCGTCGGTATATTGATATTATATTGGTATCATATAGGACTAAGCTTATCCTCTATGATATTCCATTAGTATATTGACACCCTATCGATCGGTATTATATAGTTTTGAACTCTTTTTTTAAAAAAGTAAAATAATCAAGAGAAAATTATTAGAGTCAAAAACTTATTTATTAAACTCTAAATGAGTTGAAATATATTCTTTGTGATATACCAGTATATATATCCTAATGGTATCATATAGTTTTGGGCTCTATTTTTAAGAAATAAAGCAATTAAGAGAAAATTATTAACGTCACAAACTTATTTATTAAATTCTCAGGGGTCGCTTGGTATATTGTTAAGACTAATGCTAAATCGAGTGTATTAATAATGCTTGCATTAGTAATACATGTATTAGTTATGCTTGCATTAATTGTACATAAAATATTTTTATGCATTGTTTGGTTTGATGGATTAAAAATAGCATGCATTGCATAAAAAAAGTTTATGACAAAAATACCCTCCACATTTGTGGTAAAAAAGATGTAAAAAAGATTTTGAAGGGCAATTGGGTCTTTAACCATGCTAATGCAAGCGTTAAATTTAGAGTTTCACTTTTGAATTAGAGTTTCTTTATATTTAGAATTCACTTTTGATTTAGGATTATTCTATACAAATAATTGTCTAGGTTATGAAAGAAAGGATTATTATTATATTTAAGACTTTGAAATTAATTAATATTTTCATTATCAAATATTTTGTTAATAAAAGTATGTAATACAACAAATTTTACAAGAAAAAATTCAATAAAATTACACTAAAAATATTAAAATACTCCTTTTATCTTTAGGAGTCTTTTTTCTCCCATTAAATTTAATTAATTAATTATTTAACTTCTAACTATTCAACGTCAAAATTATTATTTTACGTATTCATAAACTATTAATATATTTATATTACAAGTAATTAAATTGATTTTCTTATCCTTGCCAGTATACAATATATTAGACTAGCATCAAACTAATAACACTTATTAAATCTATTTATATAAATATTATACTTATTTTAGCAAGTATTATATTATTTATATATAATTTAAATTGATAGAGCATGTACGTGCAAAGCAGGTAAGAACTAGTATAAATATAAAGAAGAATAGGATTACATAAGAAAATTATTAATATAGAAATTAATTCGAAAGAACAAGGAAGAAAAAAGATAGTAGTAGATATTCAAGAAAATTAACCAGAGAAAACAAAAAAGAAGATTTAAAAAATGTCAAAAAGGTAATGAGAATATGATCACTGATCAGTGATCAAGTATGAATATTTTTATTTTAGTTTATTTTTTGCTTTTTTTTTTTATAAATTCCTAAAATTATTAAAATAAATTTATTACTTTTTGTTAGAAATTTCAAGAAAATAATCAAATGCGAGGAATAAAATTCTGCAAGTTAGCCACATGGTAACATATTCCCCTTATTCATTTTTAGTTGTCACAATAACATTTTGTACAATTTTTAAGAAAAATTAATTAGATGTATAATTTGACTAATACATATATTCCTTATTAATTTTTTGATCTTTATATGTTTACATGCCTCTTAATTCTAAAATAATTAATAATAAAAATAATATTGAAAAAATAATTGATTATTTTTTGATTGTTTAAATTAACAATTATTTTTCTAACATAGATGATAATTAAAAAATAACCGAGGAAATATAATTATTTTGATATATGAGATGGGAGAATAAAAACCATGAAGAGTCATTTGTTTGATACTCCCTCTGTCCTTGTCCACTATTGATTTGCCCATGAATTAAGAAACAATAAATAATATAAATAATTTTACTATATCAACTTTAGATATAATTAATCTAATATCTTAAAAAATATAATAGAGAATTGACTATAATAAATAATAAAAAATAAATTAAAAATTAAATATAAAATTATTTTTTGATTTCATATATTGAACAAGTGTTATTTGACACTTAATTTGGACAAGCAAAGACGAATTAAATTTCCAGTTGCCATTTGTTATCCATCATGAAAATATAATTAGTAATTAGAACAAGAAGTGTGGTAGCTGAAGGAAACAGAAAAGATAAATTAATCATTGAGTAAAAATTGATGTTTTATTTAAAAATTATAATACTAATAGTCATTTAATTTTACTTTACATTCCCCGCCCTATTTTTATTTATTTATTATTTTTTTTTTTTTGCAAAAGACACGAAAACCTAATAATATATGCGATTTTGGGTTTAGCTTTAACTGAAAAAAGAAAAGAAATTGAATTATACTCGAAGATGAGCAACTAAATTATTATATTTTGATCCGTAATATGTTGTTTGGATGGTTATTATATGTTGTATTCTATTTTTAGTTTAAATATAATTTTTGTGAATGTCTCTTGAATTTTACTGTATCGTGTCGTTTAAGTCGTCTCATTTTATGTGACAATTGATATGGTGCAATTGCATTATTATCTTAATATTTTCTTCTCATTTTGTATTTGTTTATTATAATAATTTTATTGTATCATTTATTCTATCTTTTCATGGTAACTTTACCCCATAGCCTACTTTTCTCATAGGTGATGAGTCAAATTTTACACTTTTAATATAGTACTAGTTTAGTGTATGTGCGTTGCACATGTGTGTCACATCAATAATATTAAATCGAATACTATAAATATTTGAAAATACTACAAATTTCATATAAAATAACAATATAATCGTATTCAAATTTTTATCTATTTATTTAAAGTTTTATATATAGAGATTCTATCATTAATTATAACACATGGTAAATTAGAATTTTTCTTAGCGGTGACAGAGTTTCTTGATTCAAATAAGGAAAAAGCACATGTTTATTAAATAAGAAAGATTTAGGAGTCTTTCCATAGTTGGAATTCCTTATTTTATCACTTCTTTCTATATATTTTAGAAGTGAACATTATAAATATAATTAAGAGCTCATTTGGCTTAGTTTAAAAGTTGGTCAAACATACTTTTAAGCTCTTTTTAGCTTATAAAAGTGTTTGACAAATTTCAAAACAGCTTAAAAAAGTTAAAATTTGCTTAAAATAAGTTAAAACTTAAAAGCATCACCCCCCAACTTTTATTTTTTCAGCTTAAAAGTTGTTATAGTTTGACCAAGACAATTTTTTTTACCCTAAATATTTTTTCATATTCCCGAAATTATCCTTAACTAAAGTAACCCTAACTACTCTCTCCCTTCTCATTATTTCAATTCAAATCACAACACAACACTCTTCTCGCCGTGTTCTCTCTTGACAAAGCTTGGTTCTCTTCTCCACTACCATTAATGTAAGTTTTACTTTTTTCTTTTTATTTTTTTCATTAGTTTTTACTGCAAAATTGTTACTAATCCAGCTTTTCTTCTTGTTTAAAAAATTGGGTACTGCAAAAATTTCATCTTTAACT
>DF361539.1:33074-48241 GCA_000787875.1 Solanum virginianum | reverse complement strand
GAACATGCTGCATCGATTAGAGTCCTATTCATGGTTGTGAAGCGCGCTATGACTATGATAGTGGGCTATGAGACATTTTCGGAAATGTTTCCCTTCTTCTTGTTCTGAGTCACGCTATAGACTTGTGATCAGATTTTCCCCCCTAATAATTTTTCTTTGTTATGCTAGATCATGCCAAACCCTAGAGGAAGACGAGCCCAAACTTCCGAGGAGTAACCTACCAATAGTGAGCTCCGAGATGCTCTTACTATGCTTGCCTAAGTGTTGGCCAACAAAGTCAATCAAGGGGTCCAAGCCCCTTATGCTATTACCCTAGGAGCTAGGGTAACAGACTTTATGAGGATGAATCCTCTGGTTTTCTACTGGTCAAAGGTGGATGAAGATCCACATGAGTTCATTGATGAGGTCTACAAAATCTTGAATATCATGGGTGTTGGGTTCAATGAAAAGGCGGAGTTGGGGGCGTACCAACTTAAAGGGGTAGACCAAAAGAAGTGGTAGAAGGGAAATGGTTATGTTGTGCTTTGGGAAGAATTCCAATTGGCCTTCCTTAATTGGTTTTTCCCTCTTGAGCTTAGGGAAGAAAAGTTGGCAGAGTTTATGAACTTGAAACATGGTGCTATGAGTGTGATGGAGTATGCCCTCAAATTTAATCAACTTTCAAAGTATGCTCCTCACGTGATTGCCGATCCTAAATTTAGGATTTATAAATTTTTGATGGAGGTCTCCGACTTGGTGATTGAAGAATGCCAGTCCGCCTTGCTTATTGGTGACATGGACTTATCTCGGTTGATAACTTATGGCGAGCAAATGGAGGAGGAATGGTTGAGAAAGAGGAGGGGCTAAGAGGGCCCACTTTGAGGGTAAGCTCCAAAAGTGTGCTAGATTTCATTAAGGCCAAGGGCCTTCTCATGGTACTAATAGAAGGTTTGCCAATGACTTCTCTATGCCTCAAGGTGTTGGTGGTGTGGCTCTAATTGATGTGTGTCCTAGACATAGGAAGAGTCATAATGGCCCATGTTTGAATGGTTCTAACTATGTTTTGGTTATGGGGAGCTTGGTTAAAAGAAGATAGATTGCCCAACAAACGGTAGCAATGTCTGGGGTGCAAATGCGATTCTATTGTGTAGAGGTGGTCCTCAAGGTAGTGTCCCAAGGCACAACCGGTTTTATGCTCTATATGGAAGGCAAGGGGTTGGTGAGGTCCCCAATGTTGTTACTAGTATGCTAAAAATAGTTGACTTTGATGTGTATGCGTTGATTGATCTGGGTGTAAACCTTTCCTTTGTTAACCCTCTTGTTGCTAAAAAGTGCCATATTGTCCCCAAATTATTGAATAGGTCATATGAAGTGTATACTCATATTGATGCAACTATTGTTGCTAGGAATGTTTATTGGAGTAATCCTATTTACATTTTGCACAAGTTGGTGCCTTGTGATCTTATTAAATTTGACATGGTAGATTTTGATGTCATACTTGGGATGGATTGGTTGCATGCCTACTATACTTCTACTGATTGTAGAACCCGTATGGTCAAGTTTCAATTCCCAAATGAACCCATCCTTGAGTGGGGAAGTCAAGATCTTGTAGTTAAGGGTAGATTCATTTCATGCATTAAAGCCCATAAGTTGATTTCTAGGGGGTGTTTGTACCATCTTGTGAGAGTTAAAGATGTGGAGTCCAAAGTCCCTTCCATTGAGTTCTTTCCGATTGTAAACGCGTTCCTTGATGTCTTCCCAAATGACCCTCCAGGCATCATGAAAGGGAGATAGATTTTGACATAGATCTCCTTCCCGACACTTAACCTATCTCCTTGATGGAACTTTTTAGTAACAAAAGTGGTGACAAAGGAAAGGACGGTACCCGGATCAATCAAAGCATATACATCAAGATAAAAGATTTTCAACATACTGGTAATAACATCAGGGACCTCACAACCCCTTGCCTCCCATGTAGAGCATAAAATCGATTGTGCCTTGGGGCCCCACCTTGAGGACCACCTCTAACTAATGGAACAACATTAGCACCCCGAACCTTGCAATGTTTTCTTGGACAATCTACCTTCTTATGACCAAGCTCCTCACAACCAAGCATGTATTAGAACCCTTCAAACACGGGCCATTATGACTCGTTCCATATCTAGGACAAACATCATTTGGAGCCACACCACCAATACCTTGAGGCCTAGGCCAGTCACTAGCAAAATCCCTTTTAGTAGCATGAGAAGGTCTTTGGCCTTGAGGAAATCAAGCACCCATCTTGGTTGGTGATAATACTGGCCCATTACCTAGGTGGTGAAGTACTAATGCTTCCCTCAGTTGGTGTTAACATCGCCCCATCACCTAGGTGGAGAAGTACTAACCCTTCCCTCGGTTGATGAGTACAAACTACTAACTCGGTTAGTGATGATGTTGCCTCATCACTAGGAGGAGAAGTACTAACCCTTCCCTCGGTTGATGGGTACAAACCCCCATCTCGGTTATTCAAATTCTTAGACCCCCCAGATTGGGCATAGTCTAATACAATACTTTATATATAATTCATCATCAATATACGCTCATTTCATCATCATAACATCAATCATATCATATCTCATGCTTTGGACCTTCAACTCTTCAAGAAACCACATCCAGATATTTTATCAAACACCTTGGGGTGTGTAATGGGTGTTAAAGACCATATAATTTAGAGAAGAAATCATGCAAGAAAATCTATTATAAAACTATCAATCAACACCTTGCAACACCCCCAAGACATTCATACCAAAACCCCTCATCAAATCAAACATTAGATCCAAGATCTAAAGCTCAAAACATGCTGAAACAACCATACTTTCAAGAACATAAATCACTGTGCAATAAATTCCTGAATATACAAGACCCCCAGGTAAACTCCACTTTAAATCATGCGATATTAGTAAAAAGGAGGCTTAGAAACCATAGGTGAAAGGACCTAATGGTTCAACACCACATACCTTGACTTTGGAGAACCCTTGAAGAAGATTGGAAATGGAGACTTGAAGCTTGAGTGAGATCGTTGATGAAATCCTTAAGATTGGTCTTGAGTTTGGGACTTGAATTTAGGAGCAAATATTTTTGGCTAAGTGTCTTGGTAAGTATTGGGGAATTTTTAGGGTGATATGAGGGTCAAATAAGGCTAAGTATAGGTAAAAATACATTTGGGAACACTTAGGCCCAAGACATAAATGTCTTGGACCGTGACAACAAAATTGGGAAAAATTAACACTGGTCCGCGACAGAGGCACGTTGTGGACCGCCTTTGGAAATTAATTTATTTTATATTTGAAATTGTGATTCAATGGCTCCAAAATTGGGGTTAGACTCTCTTCCCCCTAATTTTGACCCCTGAACAAGAATATGGAGTCAGATTTTTGATATTGCACATGAATTTTAAGATATATGGAATTAAAATTATGGGCATTTTGAGGCACGTTTTTGGTCATTTTTTGGGTCATTTCATAGCCCAAACTAAACAGACCTTGAAAGGTCACTTGGACATCTACACTAAAGCCCTTCATGAATGATACAGAGCTGCACGGACCATATAGGTGTTTGCGGAGGTTGCCTCATCGTCAAGACGATACTTTGATACTTAGAAAATTTTAGCGATTAGCCCTTCACGAGACCCCACCATGAGCCATGGTTGGTTTTACTACACGTACAGGATGCCTGTGGTGGCATCCTTAGCCACACTATTGCGATAAAGCTAAGGGAACTCCCACGAGCCCCTTTCAAGGCAAGTGGCAAGGACCACAAATCGTGAAGGGCTCAGTGGAGGGCCACATGCCTTTGATCTTTCCTTGATGCCACAAGAAGACACGTAAATGTCCAAGGGTCACCCCAAGGCTCCTTCCATAGCTCATGGAGCTGACTTTCGAGAGGCACCTTGGTCAAAATATGGGAAACCCAATTTTATTTTAAGCATTACCAAGGCCTCTCGATGTCTGGGTCATTACATAGCAATTCCATCTCACCAATTTCAAACCATGCAATAGTTTATCTACACCATCTACTATATAATGCCTTAAATGGTTCTATCTTAATGCTTGCATGGAAATGATTATTGTAGGCAAATTTAATAAGAGGAAAATGCTCAACCCAATTCTCCTTGAACTCCAAAACACAACCTCTCAATATGTCTTCCAATGTTCAAGTGGTCCTCTCAATTAGCCCATCATTTTTGGGATGGAAAGTGGTGCTCAATTTCACCTTAGTACCAAGTCCTCCTTGAAAAGATTTCCAAAAATGAGAGTAAATTGGACACCATGATCTGATATTATGGATAATGGGATCCTATTCAACCTCAGTAATTCTCGAATATACAAGTTAGCATAGTCTCCATCACTAAATGTTGTTCTAACTAATAAGAAGTGAGCTGCTTTATTATCTAATCCACTATCACTCATATGGAATCAAAGTGCTATTTGGTCTTTGGCAACCCCACTACAAAGTCCATAATGACTTTTTGCTACTTCCAAGTAGGAATATCAATATTTTGGTCTAGGATACTCGGCCTTGAATATACAACTTTGACTTGTTTGCAATTGGCACATTCAGACACAAATTTGGCAATATCACTCTTCATTCCATTCAACTAATAGATCTCCCTCAATTCTCTATATATTTTCATAGAACTAGGATGAATAGAATAAGAAAGTTATGAGCTTCTTGTAATATCAACTTTTTCAACTCACTATTATTTAGCACACACAATATTCATTGATATCAGATACAGCTTCTCCCCCATTGAGAGAAAACTTTCATCTTTCCTTCTTTCACTAAGGCTTTCAATTAAATTAAGGCAGGATTGAGGTCTTGCTTAGACTTGACATCCTCAGTCAAAGAAGATTTGGATCCATATAGCATGATCACTACACCACTTGCACATATATAAAACTTAGCCAACCTATGGGCTTCCTTCGCCAATTCCCTTTTTTCCATCATCTTCTATATAAGACACTCTACCCATAAAGACTCTACTAAGGGGGTCGGTTACCACAATGGCTTTCCTAGGGTCGTACTTTACACTCATGTTGTAATCCTTGAGGAGATCTAACCACCTTCATTGACTTAATTTGAGATCCTTTTGGGTGAACACATGTTGAAGGCTCTTATGATTGGCGAAGATATCTACATGGACCCCATATATGTAGTGACATCAAATTTTCAAAGAAAACACTACAGTAGCTAGCTTAAGATCATGAGTCGAGTAGTTCTTCTCATGTACCTTCAATTTCCTTAAGTCATAGACAGTCACATTACTATGTTGGATTAACACACACCCCTATCCAATCTTTAAATTATCACAATAGACAACGAAACAATCATTTCCCTTCGGCATGGTAAAAATTAGAGCTGAAGTTAGTTGATCTATCAAGGTTTAAAAACTCTTCTCACACTCATTCGTCCACACAAACTTTGATTTGTTTTTAGTCAACTTGGTCAATAGGGACAAAATGGAGGAGAAACCTTCCACAAACCTTCTATAGCACCCAACTAGGCCCAAGAAACTCCTAATGCCCGTAGGTGTCAAAGGCCTTGTCCAATTTCCCATTTCATTCATCTTATTAGGGTCAACCTTAGTACCATCACATGATACCACATACCCAAGGAAGGCAACCTTATTTAGCCAAAACTCACACTTATCATATTTTGCAAAAAGCCTTTTTTTTGTCAAGGTTTGCAACACTATCCTCAAGTGCTCCATATGTTCTTCATCACTCTAAGTAGATTAGATATCATCAATGAACACTACTATGAACATGTCAATTAAGGTCTTGAACACCCTATTCATAAGGTCCAAGAATATGGTCGGTGTATTAGTGAGTCGAGAACACATTACCATAAATTCAAAGTGACCATACCTAGTCCAGAAAGTCATTTTAGGAATATCACTCTCTCCCATCCTTAGTTTGTGATATCTGAACCTCAAATCAATTTTGGAGATATGTGTAGCCCCTTGTAATTGGTCAAACAAGTCATGTATTCTTAGGAGTGGATATTTGTTCTTAATAGTGACCTTATGAATTGCAAGTAGTCTATACATATATGAAGTGACTCATCTTTTCTTTCATACAAATAAAATTGTAGCACCCCATGGGGACTTACTTGGCCTAACAAAATCCTTCTCCAATAAATCCTTCAATTATTCTTTTAATTCTTTCAACTCCCCAGGAGCCATTCTATAAGGAGGAGTTGAGATAGATTGAGTGTCGGGTAGGGGGCAGTAGGTCTACACCAAAATCTATTTTTCGTTCTTGAGGAACTCTTGGTAACTCATCCGAAAAGACATCAAGAAACTCATTGACAATGGGAACTGACTCAAGAGAAGGAACATTAGAAGTGACATCCTTGACCCTTACTAGATGATATATGCATCCCTTTGAAATTAATTTCTGGGCCTTTAGAAAGGAAGCAAACTTACCTCTACATGGTAATTTTCTACCCTTCCACTCAAGAATAGACTAATTTTGGAATTAAAACATGACTATATGAGTCCTACAATCAATAGAAGCATAGGAGTCATGCAACCAATCCATCCCAAGTATAACATCAAAATCAAACATAAAGAGTTCTACTAAGTCATAAGGGGTAACTTTATGCAAGATTAAAATGGGGCAATTTCTATAAACTCTTCATGCAACAATGGACTCTCCAATAAGGGAACATACTTCATAAGGCTCATGAAGGGCTTCGAGATATGCATGGAATTTATTTACAAGAAAAGCACTTACAAATGATAAATTAGCCCTTGAGTCTAACAATGTATATGAATAAAAATTATAAACTTTCAATAAACCGGTGATAACATCCTGGTCCTCTTCAATTTCTTGTCAAACATGAAGGGCATGAACAAGGTTGTGCCGTGGGTCACCTTGAACTTGCCCACCTTGGCTTCGGGGCCTTGCACCTCCACTACTACGATCCTTAACATGATGGCTTTCTGCACTTGATGTATGCATTCAAACAGGCTAAGTACTCTCCCTTGTGGAGTCTTCTAAACTTTAGCCAATTTGGGGTTTGAGGCTTTGGAGCTACCCCCTTATGTTTTATGAACCAAGGAGAAGGAGTGTTGGGAAAACCTTAGTCGCCTTGTTTTTGACACATCGAAGCTTGTTGTGGCTTCCACTTCCTTGGTGATAGTATCCCCCACCATCTACCCGAGACCTCTTGGACTCCCTTACTCTGTCCCTCCGCTTCTCCTTCTTAATTTTTTCGGCATATATTATCAATCGGAAGATGTCCATCTCTTTCACTAGCATGGTCATCTTGTGCTGCTTTGACACCAAGTCTTGTATATTAAAGATTAATTTGCTCATACAAGCCTTTGGATACGCTACCATGAAAGGGATATATTTCGAGAGTTTGGAGAACTTTAGAGAATACTCTCGCATGCTTATGTGCCTTTTCTTGAGTTTGATAAACTCTTGTACATTGGCCTCTCAACAAGAAAGAACCGGTCAAAGAAAGCACCCTTAGGCTCATCCTCATAAATTCTAATCCGTGTAGCTAGAGTAGGCACTTAGAGAGGAATGGTAGTCTTCCTATTGGCTTGATTAGCCAAAGCTTGGGCTAGCATGGTGAATACGGCTATAAACTCAATGTGAGACACTCCATCATCTTGTTATAGATGATGGGCTTGTTGTTGGGGTCTTTTCCTTGTTGTGGGGCTCTTCTTGGAAACATGATCTAGAAATAACAAAGAGATAATTATTAGTTATAGGAGAACCTTAGACAAATCTAAAACCATGACATCAATAAGAAAGAAGGGAAGATTTTCTAAAACATCTCATAGCCTCTCATTTAAGATTGTGGCATGATTCACAACTTTGAATGGGACATTACTCAATGTGGTTTGTTTGGACATGCAAGGAATATTTTAAAACCTTATGCTCTGATACTATATTTATAATGATTTAGATCTAGGCCCAGTCATGACATGGTAGATGGGACGCTTAAAGGCACCACACCTAAGCCATCATAACATATCAATCATTCATTGGCATAAAACTCAATAAATTTGCAGAAGTAAATAGGGTAGGGTCAATGGGGCATCATTTGGAAATAAATAACATCTTAAAATACACAAAGCATTCATAAATATTCCAACTACACCATGGATAAATGGGAACCAATATCAATCAGTTTCCCTCAAATAGAAAAGATTATAAAAGTTAACATAGAAGGTCAAAGCCTCCAAAAAATAACATATACATCTAGTCCAAAATACATAGCAATAAAGGAAATAGGTAGAGTCCCGAACTAACGGCTTACAATAAATAAGCTAGTCTTGAATGTTGGAAGAACTAGCTACGAGCTGGGGGAGGAGCACCTATCCCTACATAATTAAATCATGTAGGAAAAATATGTGTTTATCTTATGGAATATACTAAGTATGTGAGATGCAATGCAAATATGAAACTGTAATATCATTATTTATAAGGACTTACATGGATAGAACGGTAATGGTAACATTATCTTGAGTTTAAGCTTGCATAAGGAATATCATTTAACATGACCAAGAGTAATACATAAATATAACACATATGATGGAAACAAGACATGGATTATAAACCTGATGAGAATGGACCATAACTGACATATAAGGTTATATGGGCTACTACATGGAATCCATAACCCCCTGTGTTGGAACAGGGAGACCATTTGCCCAGAAGAACTCAATCACTTCGCATGCACCATCATATTTCATAATTCTCCTATGTGGATCCACTAGCCTAGCTACAAGGTCTCTCATGGTAGCACATAGTTAATGAGACAAAGGGTTTCTTCTAAGGTTCCCTCACTGAACCCCACTTGAATATCTCGTTCGGTTCTTAGTTACCCTACAAAATCTTTAAACATATACCTAGTCACATTATCACACTTAGAGTCACAAATAGCAATCTCAAGAGTAGCTCGAAACTCAAGGAACCAATAAGTGAGAATTATCCTTTTATCTTAGGGACCTTCATAAATATCTTTTAGGGCATTTTCAACATACTTATATCTTTGACAAATCATCACTTTAGAACTTTTTTTTATGCCCCACTCATTATGATATATCATTCAAGACTTGACTTGAAAGTTAGTGGGCTTAGTCATAAGTTAAAACATTTATGAATCATGTGGTTCATGCATGATCATGGGAAAATATGCTTACTCAAAATATGTAAAATAGACTACACTTCATCAATCAAACCCACATCATTGGGGTCATCATTATCAACTTAAAACACATGAAAATATGTAGTACAACATCATATGGTAACATTGAAGATATGCAGTAGCGTAAAATCTCTAGCATGCATGGTAGAATTTAAGGAATTTAAAGAAAAGGTAAACGATTTTATGTAAGACTTTGTGGGAGAAAGGGAATCCACAAATCAACTCATATACCATGGGTAAGTCTATGAAAAAGGAACTTTCTGTTATGAAAGACACCCTTGAAAACCTAGCCTCCTCAACTTATTCTCGAAGAGGAAGAATGCCTTAGAAATTTTAAAAGTGGAAGAATGAGGTAAAGCAATGGGAATCTAGGGCCTTATGATCTGATTCAGAGCCTAAAGAGACACCAATACAATGTATTTTAGAATTGGTGGAAAGAACAAAATTTTTGTCATGACCTAAGCCTAGGACTTAGATGTGACACGGCGAATGGGAACCCAAAGGGACCCAAAGAAGCCTCTTAGTATATCAACACACATCCTTTGTCACAGCAGTAGAGTAAACAACAATGCGAGATATAATAAAAAGGGAAGCGGGACTAAGGGAAATCTTGATATTCAAAAAAACATAAAAAGTCAAACTCATAGCATAAATACATCATAATATTCAACAACACCTATAACATGGAATGAAGCGGGAAAAAGAAACTCTAGGCTCACCCTCATATTAATAATTGTTCAACATAACGAAATTTGAAATATAGCAAGAGTAACACACATAGTGTCCTCAACTTGAGGATTCACTAAAGCTTATCTCCAAGGTATCAACTAGCCACATAGAGGATGATCAAAAGGTGCTCTGGTCCTTATATGGTAATACTATATAGGCATAGAGTATGCATTAGTATGTTTGTATAAAAATAGTATGCAGGATGCAATGCGACAAGACATAAGTCAATATAGTTAAAATGCATAATCATAAGAAATTGATATATAATCTCAATATGGCATGCATGATTAATGCTCATAACAAAACATGCTTGTAAATCATTTATCTTGCATAATATATATAGCATACACATTTGTAGGAAGTGACCTCAACAAACATAGACCAAGTAGCTAAATAATGACCACAAAAAGTGCCCGAAGACATGCCTCAGAAACGCTTGAAATTTTAAATTTAATATAACTCAAAATTTATTTGTCATTTTGAAAATATGACTTGCTAGGGTAAAAATTAGGGGAAGAAGGGTCTAACATTGATTTTAAAGCAACCGTATCAAAATTTAAAAATCGAATGGTGCAATTTCCAGTGATGTTTTTGCTTCGCTTCTTCGATACGCCTCTGCTCATTTTGGGACTATTTTTTTAACTCGATCTAAGACTTCTATGTCTTGGGCCTAAGTGAACCCAAATGTGTTTCTACCTATACTTAGCGAAATTTCACCTTGATATTACCCAAAATATTTCCCAATACTCACTCAAACACTTTTCCATATTTTCACTCAAAAATTGAAGTCCCAAACCCTCATCCTATGCTAAGGTTTTCCTTCAAGGTTCTTCTTGAAGTTTCAAATCTCCATCTCCAATCTTCACCAAGTTCATCTCAAAGCTAAGGTATGTGGATTTCTTTCATGAGTTCCTTTCACCCATGATACCCAATCCTCCTTTGACTTAAATTGCATGGTTATCTCTATATTTTATGGTTTTATACTAGCATTACACACCCTCTAAGTGTTCGATAAAATATTTGGATGTGGTTTATTGAGGAGTTCAAGGTTCAAAGCATAAGAGATGATATGAATGACTATATAATGATGAAATGAGCTTATGTGTATGATATATTCTATATATAGTTTTGCATTAGACCATGCCTGATCCAGGTAACCTAGTTGAGAGGTCAACATCTCATCCACTAGGGTGATAGGTGCTATCATCACTAATCTTGATGAGGGGTCTATACCTCACACACTAGGGTGATGAGTGCTATCATCACTAACATTGATGAGGGTTTGTACCTCACACACTAGGGTGATGGGTGCTATCATTTGCAACCTTGATGAGGGGTTTGTACCTCACACACTAGGGTGATAGCAACTATCATCACTAACCTTGATGAGGGGTTTGTACCTTACATATTAGCATTATGGTTGCTATCATCACTAACTTCCAAGGGGTTTGTACTTTAGAAATCTAGCTTGGTCTCTTCTACACATATGTTATCCTATATGATCATGACTTATTTAAGCATGTTTAACTTATCCATTGATCATACATGCCATAATGTTATATTATATCTATTGCTTATTATTATGCATTATGATTATAATGCCTAGTTCTTGTTACATTGCATTGTACATACTTAGTACATTCAAATATACACACATACTCTATGCCTACAGGACGTCACCATATAGGAAACGGTGCCTAAGTTGATCATCCTCCTCCACATGGCTAGTTCGATACTACTCAAGCTAGTTGGTGAGTCTATAACGCTCTTACTATGTATTAAGACATTTTTCTTTATTGTATATTTTGACCATGAGGGTGAGCCTCATTACTTTATCTTGGACCCCACTCTTATCTATGTATTAGAGGTGTTTGTTGGATATGTTATGTATCTATGCTAAGAACCTTGATCCTATTATTCTAAATGTCTATAGTATGAAAGTGACTTTCTTTAGCCATGATTGTCCCACTTTATTATCTCTTGAAGCGTAATTTATTGCTTTTGCGACCAAGGTTATGTAATGATGTTATAAGAGGCTTGTTTGGGCTTCTTTTAGGTTCTTTATTTGTCGTGTCACGTCTAGGCCCTAGGCTTGGGTTATGACAGGCTTGGTATCAAAGCACTAGGTTGATAGATCCTTAGAGTCCAACAGACCATGTCGATTAGAGTCATATTCATAGTTATGAAGCGCGCTATGACTATGAATAGGAGGATATGAGATGTTTTAGGAAATGTTTTCATTCTTCATGTTCTAAGTCATGCTATAGAGTTGTGGTAAGTTTTCCCCCTAACAATTGCTCTTTTTTATGCTAGATCATGCCAAGCACTTGAAGACGAAGGCCCTAAACTCCTGAGGAGCAACCAAATAATGGTGAGCTCTAGGATGCTCTCACTATGCTTGCCTAAGTTATAGTTAACCAAGTCAATCAAGGGGCCCAAGCTCCTCATGCTACTACCTCGGGAGCTAGGGTAAGAGACTTCAGGAGGATAAATCCTCTAGTGGTCTATGTGTCAAAGAAGGATGAAGATCCACAAGCGTTCATTTATGAGGTGTATAGAATCATGAACATCATGGGTATTGGGTCAAATATAAGGGAAGAGTTGGCGGCATACCAACTCCAAGGGGTAGTGCAAATATAGTATGAACAATGAAAGGGTGAGAAGGGTATTGGTAATATGGTGCTTTGGGACGCATTCAAATTGGCCTTCCTTAGTTAGTTTTACCCTCTTGAACTTAGGGATGCTAAGTTGGTGGAGTTTATGAACTTTAAACAAGGTGCTATAAGTGTGAGGGAGTATGACCTCTAGTTCAATCAACTTTTAAAGTATGCCCCTTATTTGGTGGCTGATCCTTGATCTAGGATGAATAAGTTTATGATGGGGCTCTCTGACTTGGTAAGTGAAGAATGCCGGTCTTCCATGCTAATTAGTGACATGGACTTTTCTCGGTTGATGACCTTTGCCGAGCAAATGGAGGAGGAGAATTTGAAGAAGAGAATGGGGCATGAGGCTAAGAGAGCCTATCTTGGGGGTAAGTTCCAAAGGGGTGGTCGGTTTTACGAAGGCTAAGGGTCTCACCATGCTACTAATAAGGGGTTTGCCAATGACCTCCCTAAATGTCAAGGTGTTAGTGTTGTGGCTCCAATTGATATGTGACCTAAATATGGAGGGGGTCATAAGGGTACATGTTTGAAGGTTTTTAATTCTTGCTATGAATGTGGGGAGCTTGGTCACAAAAAGGTAGATCAAAAAGAAACTGTTACAAGGGCCGGGGTGCAAATGCAGTTCTATTGGGTAGGGGTGGTCCTCAAGGTGGTGCCCCAAGGCCCAACCAGTTTAATGATCTACATGGGAGGCAAGGGGTTACTGAGGTCCCCAATATTGTTACTGGTGTGTTGAAAATCTTTAACTTTGGTGTATATGTTTTTATTGATCCAGGTGCCACTCTATCCTTTATTACCCCTTATATTGCTAAAAAGTTCCATGTTTCCCCCGAGTTGTTCCATGAGTCATATGAAGTGTCTACTTCTCTTGGTGCCTCTATTGTTGCTAGGAAAGTTTATAGAAATTGTCCTATTTGCATTTTGCATAAGTTGTTGCCTTGTGATCCTTGTTAAATTAGACATGGTAGATTTTTATGTCATTTATGGGATGGATTGGTTGGTATTTTGCATAAGTTATTGCCTTGTGATCTTGTTGAATTAGACATGATAGATTTTGATGTCATTCTTAGGATGGATTGGTTGTATGCCTACTATGCTTCTACTGATTGTAGAACCTGTAGGGTCAAGTTTCAATTTCCTAATGAACCCATCCTTGAGTGGGAAAGTCAAGATGCAGTGGTCAAGGGTAGATTTATTTCATGCATTAAAGCCCATAAGCTGATTTACCAGAGGTATCTTTACCATTTTGTGAGGGTTAAAGATATGGAGTCCAAGGTCCCTTCTATAGAGTCGATTCCAGTTGTAAATGAGTTCCTTCATGTCTTCCCAAATGACCTTCCTGGTGTCCTTCTTGAAAGGGAGATATATTTTGGTATAGACTTCCTCCCCGATACTTAACCTATCTACATTCCCGCTTACCTTTTGGCCCCGACGAAATTGAAAGAGTTAAAGGAGCAATTGAAAGATTTATTGGAGAAGGGATCTATTAGACATAGTCAATCATCTTGGGGTGCTCTGGTGTTGTTTGTGAAAAAGAAGGATGGGTCACTTAAAATGTGCATTGACTACAGCAACTCAATAGGTCACCATAAAGAATAGGTATCCTTTTCCATGGATTTATGATTTATTTGACCAATTACAAGGGGCTAGCATCTTCTCTAATATTGATCTTTGGTTTCGGTATCATCAAGTGAGGGTGAGGGAGTTTGATATTCCCAATATGGCCTTCTAAACTAGATATGGGCATTATGAGATTGTTGTAATGTCATTTGGGTTGACCAATACACTAGACATCTTCATGGAACTAATGAATAGGGTCTTCAAACATTACCTAGATTTGTAACACTACACGGTCCGTGAAAGTTGCCATGAAGTGATGAGATATCGGCCATCTTCATGGACTTAATGAATGGGATCTTCAAACCCTACCTTGATTCCTTTATTGTGGTCTTCATTGATGATATATTGATCTATTCACATAGTAGGGAGGAGCATTTGGGGCATTTAAGGGTTGTGTTGCAAAGATTGAGGGAGGAGAAATTGTTTGCCAAATATGACAAGTGTGAATTTTGGTTGAAGGAGGTTGCATTCTTGGCTTATGTGGTGTTGGGGGATGGTATGAAAGTGGATCCTAAGAAAACCTATGTGAATTAAAATTGGCCTAGACCATTGACCCCATCGGATATTAGGAGCTTCTTTGGCCTAGCGGGTTATTATAGAAGGTTTATGAATGGGTTCTCCTCCATTGCTTCCCCTATGACAAAATAGACTCAAAAGAAGGTTAAGTTTGTGTGGACCAATGAATACAAGAGGAGCTTCCAAATCTTGAAAGAAAAGCTGGTGTCCGCCCCTATATTGTCACTACCAGATGGGCTTGAGGGATTTGTTGTGTATTGTGATGCTTCCTAGGTTAGTTTGGGTTGTGTGCTTATGCAAAATGGTAAGTTCATAGCTTATGCTTCTAGAAAAATCAAGGTACATGAAAGGAACTACCCTACCCAGGATATAGAGTTAGCCGTCATGGTCTTTGCATTAAAGATATGGAAGCATTGCTTGTATAAAGTATATGTTGATGTGTTCACCGATCAG
>DF361539.1:0-25563 GCA_000787875.1 Solanum virginianum | reverse complement strand
TACCCATCTGGTAGAGCCAAGATAGGAGCCAAGACAAGCTTATCTTTCAAAGTTTGAAAACTCTACTCACATTCATCGGTCCACACAAATTTTTCCGTTCTTTTGGGTCAACTTTGTCATAGAGGAAGCACTAGAAGAAAATTCATTCATAAACCTATAGTATAACCTGCCAAACCCAAGAAGCTCCTAATATCCTATGCAGTTAAGGGTCTAGGCCAATTCCTAATTACCTTCATCTTCTTAGGATCCACCTTAATTCCATCACCCCACACTACATGCCCTAGAAAATCAACCTCTTCAACAACAACTCACATTTTTCATATTTTGCATACAACTTCTCCTCCCTCAAGATTTTCAACACAACCCTCAAATTATTTACATACTCCTCCTCACTATGGGAATAAATCAGGATATAATCAATAAAGACCACTACGAACATGTCAAGGTAGAGTGTAAAGACCCTATTCATGAGATCCATAAATATAGCCGGTGCATTAGTCAACCCAAAGGATGTAACTATAAACTCAAAGTGCCCATAGCTAGTTCAGAAAGCCGTCTTGGCAATATAACACTCCCTCACTTTCACTTGCTAATACTGTACTGAAAATTAATCATTGAAAAGTGACCAGCCCCTTATGGTTGATCAAAAAGGCCATCAATCCTTTGTAGAGGGTACGTGTTCTTTATGGTAACCCTATTAAGTTATTGGTAATCTATGCACATTCTAAGAGAACATCCTTTTTCTTTACAAACAACACACCAGTGCACCCCAAGGTGACTTACTAGGTATGTTAACCTTATTAAGTTGCCGGTAATCAATGCACATTTTAAGAGAACCATTCTTTTTCTTCACAAACAACACTGGCGTACCCCAAGGTGACTTACTAGGACTTATGAAACCCTTCTCCAACAAATCCCTCAATTGATCCTTTAACTCCTTCAATTCTGCCAGGGCCATATGACAAGGAGGAATAGAAATGGGTTGAGTATCGGGAAGGATGTCTACACCAAAGTCTTATCTTAGCCTCCTTTAGCTCGATAAGAAAGAACTAGTTGAGGATTACTGCTTTGAACTCTTCCCAAATGATAGAATTTCCATTTCCCTTATCCAATTTCCATTGTGAAAATGAATTTTGGGCCACCCCTTTGAGTTGGTAGGCCGCCAACTCTGCCTTTACCTCCGAATTGAACCTCATGATGGATAACACCTTGTACACCTCATCTATGAACATTTGGGAAACTCTAATGGTTTCATTCTTGTAAAATCTCTCATCCTAGAAGCCGGAGAGAGAGCATGAGGGGCTTGGGCCCCTTGGTTAATTTTATTGATCATAGCATGAGCCAACATTGTACTAGCATCTTAGAACTCATCTTGGACTACCCTTCCACCTTGAGGTGCATGAGGAACAGGAGGGGTCGGTTGCTCCTCGAGTGTACGAGCTCTTCTTAGTCTCCCTCTTGGAATCAACATGATCTAGAATAGTAAAGAGAATTTGTTAGTGGAAAAGCCTTACACTTACATCTAAAGCATGATATAGACCATGAAGAAGTGAAACATTTCCTAAAATGCCTCATAGCTACCCATTCTTAGGTTTAGTGTGCTTCACAACCATGAATAAGACTCTAATCAACGAGATGTATTGGATTCCGAGGACCATTGACAACCTAGTGCTCTGATACAAAGTTTGTCATGACCCAAGTATAGGGCCCAAACATGAAATAATAAATGGGAATCGGAAAAGGACCCAAACAAGCCTCTTATCATATCAATCATACATCCTTGGTTGCGGAAGTAATATAAACAACAATAAGAGATATAAAAAAAGGAAAATGGGACTAAGGGAAATCTTGATATTCAAAAAACATAAAGAGTCAAGCTCGTAGCATAAGAACGTCATCATATCTAACAACACCTCTAACATGGAGTGGAGGGTGGGCCAAGACACCCAATGGGCTCACCCTCATATTAACAAGTGTTCAACATAAAAAGTCTCAAAGATAGAAATAGTAATGTAGATAGTGTCCTCGGACTTGAAGGCTCACCAAAGCTTATCTCTGAAGTATCAACTAGCCACGTGGAGGATGATCAAAAGGTGCTTCGGTCCCTACATGGTAATATCATGTAGGCATAGAGTATGCATTAGTTTATTTGTACATACTCAATATATGGGATGTAATGCAACAAAACATAAGCTAATATAGTCAAAATACATAGTCATAAGCAATAGATATATAATCTTAAACATGGTAGAAATATGGAAACATTGCATGAGTAGCTCTTGCGACATGTTTAACCTGTAGTAGTAAGCCTAACTTGAACATTAGGCAACTACATCTTAAGAGGCATAATGGCATTTGGATAACCAACACACTTCCTCAATATAGAAACATGGAATGCCAGATAAACTAAATTCATTTCACTAGGCAACTACAACTCATAAGCTACCTTGCCAATACTCTCTATCACCTCATAAGGACCAATATACCTTAGACTCACCTTCCCCTTTTTACCAAAATGTACCACACCTTTCATTGGAGAAACCTTCCAATAGACCAAATCACCCACTTTGAATTAAAGGTCTCTTCTTCTCAAATTGGCATAGGATTTTTGACGACATTGGGATATCCTCAACCTCTCTGTAATCATCTTAAATTTCTCAAAAGCCTCTATGACAAAATCTAGTCCCAATAAAGCTGCCTCTCAAACCTCAAACTAACCCACCAGTGATCTACAACGTCTCCCATAAAGAGCCTTAAATGAAGCCATACCGATGCTAGAGTGATAGCTATTGTTTTATGCGAATTCAATCAAAGGAAAATAGTCATCCCAACTATCCCTCAACTCCAAAACACATTCCCTAAGCATATCTTCAAGGGTTTGAATTATCCTTTTGGCTTGGCCATCTATTTGAGGGTAGAAGGCCATATTAAGGTGAACTCTTGTACCAAAACCATTTTAGAAAGACCTCCAAAAGTGTGAAGTGAATTGTGAACCACGATTCGACATGATGGACAAACGAATAACATGCAACCTCACTAACTCATGGATGTACCACCTTGCATACTCTTTATCCTCATATGTGGTCTTAACCGGTAGAAATTTAGTCGACTTTGTCATCCTATCAACCACCACCCATATGGAATCAAAACCTTTTCTAGTTTTGGGCAACTAAACTACAAAATCCATATTAATTACCTCCCACTTCCAAGTGGGAATCTCTATATCTTGGGTTAGGCCACTCAGCCTTTGATGTTCGACTTTGACTTGTTGACAACTAATGCAACAAGAATTAAATTTGGCAGTGTCCCTCTTCATGCCTCCCAACCGACACACATCCCTCAAGTCTCTATACATTTTGGTGGAACTGGGGTGGATAGAGTAAGAAGAATTATGGGCCTCATCAAGAATTCTATCCTCCAAACCATCAACACATGGCACACATAACCTACCTTGGTATCTAAGGGCCCCATCTCTCCCTTTGGAGAAAACCTATATGTTGTCCTCTTTCACCAAGGTCTTCAATTCAAGCAAGGAGGAGTCCAGATCTTATTTTCCTATCACCTTATAAACTAAAGAAGACGTAGAACCATCAATAACCACAACATCATCACCATCCTCTTCCAACCTAACCCCCAATCTAGCCAATCTATGTACCTCTCTAGCCATCTCCCTTTGACCACCATCCATATGAGCTAGGCTACCCATAGACACCCAACACAAAGCATCTGACACTACATTTGCCTTACCGAGATGGTAATGCACACTCTTGTCATAGTCTGTAAGGAGTTCTAGCCACCTTCTGTGTCTCAAGTTGAGAACTTTTTGAGTGAAGACATATTAAAGCCTCTTATGATAGGTGAAGACATGAACATGCATCCCATACAAATAATGATGACAAATCATTAATACAAACACCACGGTAGCTAATTCAAGATCATGGGTAGGGTATTTCTTTTCATGCACTTTGTGTTGCCTAGAAGCATAGGCTATAACCTTACTATTTGGCATTAGCGCATATCCCAAACTAACTCTAGATGCATCACAATACACAACAAAACCCTCAACCCCATCCGGTAGGGACAATATAGGAGCTGATATAAGTCTATCTTTCAATGTTTGGAAGCTTTCGTCATGTTCATCAATCCACACAAACTTAACCTTCTGTTGAGTCAATTTTGTCATAAGAGAAGCAATGGAGGAGAACCCATTTACAAACCTTCTATAGTAACCCACAAGGTCTAAGAAACTCCTAATATTCGATGGGGTCAATGTCTAGGCCAATTTCTAATTACATCAGTCTTCTTAGGATCCAAGTTAATACCATCCCCCGATACCACATGACCCAAACCAAAATTCACACATATCATATTTAACATACAATCTCTCCTCCATCAACCTTTGCAACATAACCCTCAAATGACCCATATGCTCCTCCCTACTATGTGAATAGATCAATATATAATAAATGAAGACCATAATAAAGAAATCAAGGTAGGGTTTGAAGACCCTATTCATTAGGTCCATGAACATGGTCGGTGCATTAGTCAACCCAAAGGACATCACCTAAATTCATAATGCCAATATCCAGTCCAAAAGGCTATCTTAGGAATATCACACTCCCTCACCCTCACTTGATGGTACCTGAACCAAAGATCAATCTTAGAGAAGATGCTAGCCCCTTACAATTGGTCAAACAAGTCATTGATGCTCGGAAAAAGATATCTATTCTTTATAGTGACCCTATTGAGTTGCCGGTAGTCAATGCACATTCTAAGTGACCCATCTTTTTTCCTTACAAACTACACCAGTGCACCCTAATGGATAGGCCTAATAAACCCCATTTCTGACAAATCTTTCAACTGCTCTTTTAACTACTTTAACTCCGTTGGGGCCATACGGTAAAGGCAAATGGAGATAGGTTAAGTATCGGAAAAAAGATCAATGCTAAAGTCTATCTCCCTTTCAGGAGGGACACCAGGAAGTTCATTTTGGAAGACATCAAGAAACTCATTTACTACAGGAACCGACTCAATGGAAGGGACTTTAGACTCCACATCCTTACCCCTCACAAGATGAAACAAACGCTACCTAGAAATCAACTAATGGGCTAAAATTAATGCATGAAATGAATATACCCTTCACCATCACAACTTGATTTTCCCACTCAAGGACGAGTTCACTAGGAAATTGAAACTTGACCTTATGGGTTGTATAATCGGTAGAAGAATAGTAGGCATGCAACCAATCTATTCCAAGAATGATATCAAAGTCTACCATGTCTCATTCAACAAGATTACAAGGTAACAACTTATGCAAAATGCAAATAGCATAATTTCTATACACTTTCCTTGCAAAATTGAGACACCGATAGTAGTAGACACTTCATATAACTCATGCAACAACTCTAGGACAACATTAAACTTTTTAGCAACAAGAGGGGTAAGAATGGAAAGAGTGGCACCCGTATCAATCAAAGCACACACATCAAAGTCGAAGATTTTTAATATACTGATAACAACATTTGAGACCTCACCAACTCCTTGCCTCCGATGTAGAGCATAGAATTTATTGTGCCTTGGGGCATCACCTTGAGGACCACCTCTATCCAATGGAACCACATTTGCAGCTCGACCCTTGACACGATTTCTTGGACAATCTACCTTCTTATGACCAAGCTCCCCACAACTGAAGCAAGCATTAGAACCCTTTGAACATGGGGCATTATGACTCTTCCCATATCTAGAAAGGGTTTTGATTAAATTTGTGTGCTGGTTGATAGGATGACGAAATCGGCTCACTTTCTACCGGTTAAGACAACATATAGGGCTGAAGATTATGCTAGGTTGTACATTCGTGTCATGGGGAGGTTGTATGGGGGGTTAAAACCACCTACGGGGTTGAAGATTATGCTAGGTTGTACATGCATAAGTTGGTAAGGTTACATGGAGTTTCTTTGTCTATTATATCGGATCGTGGTTTTCAATTTACTTCACATTTTTGGAGGTCCTTCCAAAGGTGTCTTGGTACAGGAGCTAAAGTTAGTATGACCTTTCACCCTCAAATGGATGGCCAAGCCAAACGAACTATCAAAACACTGAGGATATGCTTAGGGCTTGTGTATTGGAGCTTAAGGGTATTTGGGATGATCATCTTCCATTGATTGAGTTTGCCTATAAAAATAGCTATCATTCTATATCGGTATGGCTCCTTTTGAGGCTCTTTATGCTAGACGTTGTAGATCACTAATTGGGTGGTTTAAGGTTGGAGAGGTGGCTTTGTTGGGACTAGATCTAGTTATGGAGGCTCTTGAGTAGGTTAAGATGATTAGAGAAACATTGAAGATAGCCCAAAGTCGCCAAAAGTCCTATGCCGATATGAGGAGAAGGGATCTTGAATTAAAAGTTCATGATTGGGTCTATTTGAATATTTCACCCATCAAGGGTATGGTTCATTTTTGTAAGAAGGGTAAGTTATGCACTATATATATGGGTCCTTACAAGGTGATGAGGAGGGTTGGTAAGGTGGCTTACAAGTTGGAGTTGCCTAGTGAAATGAATTTTGTTCATCTGGTGTTTCATGTGTCTATGTTGAGGAAGTGTATAGGTGATCTGAATGCTATTGTTCCATTAGATATTATGGGTGTAAATGAAGACAACATAACTTATAAGGATGTTCCAGTGGAAATCTTGGATAGGCAAGTGAAGAGGCTAAGGAACAAGGATGTTGCTTCCGTTAAGGTCCTTTGGAGAAATCAACAAGTTAAAAGTGCTACATGAAAGGCCGAAGCGGACATGCAAAAGTGATATCCTTATCTATTCAACTCTATTAAAGCTTAAGGTACTAACTCTATGTCCCCTTTGTGATTTCAAGTCTATGTTCAGCCCATGACATTTGCATGCATTCATGTTTAAATTGACAAGTTCATGATGATTTCACACTTATGTTGAGATTTTTGAAATGAAGTTTAAGTATATTGTTGCATCCTTATGTGGGTTGAAATTGTCATATTCACATCTCTCATATACCTTTTTTTGACATTTAGGGATGAAAGTTCCCAAGGGGGAAATATTGAAATGACCCCAAAAAGGGCCAGAAAATGTACCTCGGAAGCACCCAGAATTGTAATTTCCATATAACTCAAAATTCGTGCGTGATATCAAAAATCAGACTTCAAATTTTTGTTTAGGTGGTCAAATTGAGTAGGGAATGGGCCTAATCCCAATTTTAGAGGAAACAAATAGCAATTTCATTTTCCCAAAAATGGATTTCCAGATAGCTTTTCGAGGCGCTGGCGCGACATGCCAAGGACGTCCCACAATATAAAAATATTGCCAGGTTTTATTCTGGTCCAAGGCTTTTTGGTGTTGGGCCTAAGCCTTCCCATACATGAAAATACCTATACTTAGACATATTTCACTTTCATATCATTCAACATATTCCCAAATATTATCTCAAACACTTAAGCTCATATTTCAATCCAAATTTCATGTCGCGAAACTCATTTGGATCTTAAGATTCTCATTTAAGCTTTAAGTCTCCATCCTTAAACATCTTCAAAAATTCTCCAAAGCTAAGGTATGTGGGTTTCAACCATTGGGTCCTTTCACCCATGGTGCCCAATCTTCTTTATTACATAAATTACATGATTTAAACTTGATTTACTTATGGGTTTTACTTATTATGAGTTAGACTATGAACTATGTTGGGTTTTCATGAAATTCTAACTGTTTTACCATGTTTTTGGCTATGCATCTATGACCTATTATGGGATTTGATGAAGGATTTCGATTGCTTGAGGGTGTTACCAAGTATTGATGAATGGTTATACAATGGATTTTCATGCATGATTTCATCCCTAAATTGCATGGCTTTACACCAGCTCTACATACTCGCCAAGTGCTTGATAAATTTCCAATTATAGTTTCTTGTGTTTTTGAAGGTTCGATGCATATCTTATGAGTTGAATGACTTTATGATGATGAAAGAAACGTATGTATATGACATTCTACTATATAGTATTGGAATGTGACCATGCCCTACTTTGGGGGTTACAAGCCCGAGTAACCATGTCGAGGGGTTTGTACCTTCATAACTAATCAAGGGGCTTATGCCTTGATAACCAGGTTAAGGGGTTAGTACCTTAATCAGAAAGAGTGGTAGTGTCTGACTATCGACCAACCAATATAGGTGTTTGTACCATGGTAACCGAGTTGAGGGGTTAGTATCTCAATTACCATGAGTGGTAGGGTGCGATGATTCACCAACCAACCCAAGGGATTTGTACCTTGGTAAACTGTGGATTCTATAACGATGGTCTCTCATTACACATGTATTATATTCAATATAAGTATGATTTTGCTTCAAGTATCATTCATACATGTCATATTATTATATGCTTATTCATTAAGTTATGCATTGTTTATGGCGCTTATCACTTGTTGCATTGCATCCTACATAATTAGTAATTTCAAATGTACTAATACATACTCTATGGCTGCATGATGTCACCATGTAGGAACTAGAGCCCCGGCTGAGCATCTTCCTCCACATGGCTAGTGCGATTTCTCTCAAGCTAGTTCTCCTTCAAGGTTCTTCTTCAAGCTTCAAGTCTACATCTCCAATCTTCACCAAGTTCTTCTCTAAGTTAACGTATGTGGGTTTCTTTCATAGGTTCCTTTCACTCATAATAACCAAGCCTCCATTTACTCAAATTGCATGATTTAAAGTTGATTTACAAATGGGTTTGATCATTATGAAATTCATTGTACACTATGTTAAAGCTATGCAAAGTTGTGACTATTTTACTATGTTTTGAGCTATAAATCTTTAATCTATTATAAGATTTGAGAAGGGTTTTTCATGTATGTTTCTTGATGGTGTTTCAAAATGTTTATTGATAGCTTTACAATGGATTTTCTTGCATGAATTCATCTCCATATTTCATGGTTTTATACTAGCATTACACACCCTCTTAAGTGTTTGATAAAATGTCCGGATGTGGTTTCTTGAGGAGTTGAAGGTCCAAAGCATGAGATATGATATGAATGACTATATGATGATGAAATGAGCTTATGTACATGATAAATTCTATATAAAGTGTTGCATTAGACCATGTCCATTTCAGGGTGAGTAAGAACCCGAATAACCTAAATGGGGGTTCGTACTCATCAATCTAGGGAAGTGTTTGTAGTTCTCTACCTGTTGATGGGGCGACATCATCACTAACCTAGATGGGGGTTTGTAATCATCATACTAGGGAAGGGTTTGTATTTCTCCACCATGATGATGGGCCAGCATTATCACCATCCTAGATGAGGGTTAGTACTCATCCACCTAATGATGGTGCGATATCATTACTAACCTACCAAAGGGTTGTACATTTGGAAATCTAGCTTGGCCTCTTCTACCTATATAATATCCTATATGAGTATTAATTACTTAAGCATGTTTTACTTATGCATTAATCATACATATCATATTCTTATAGTATGCTTATTGCCTATTGCTATGCATTTTGATTATGATGCTTAGCCCTTTTTTGCATTGCATCATACCTACTTAGTACTTTCAAATGTACTAACATATACTCTATTCCTACATGATGTCACCATGTAGGAACCGGTGCCATTGTTGATCATCCTCCTCCATATGGCTAATTCGATGCTATTCAAGCTAGTTGGTGAGTCCTCCACTTCAGGGACCTTGGTCTATGTTTCTTCTATTACGTATTGAGACATTCTTCTTTACATTCTATTTTGACTATGAGGATGAGCCTAGTTACTTTTTCTTAGCCCCCCTCTTATCTATTTATTAGGGGTATTGTTGGACATGTTATGTATCTATGATATGCGTTTGACTCTTGTCTCTTGACTATGATTATATTGTGCAAGCTTATCCCTTAGCTCTAGTTTCCACATTCTTTTATCTTTGATGCTTGAGTAACTACTTCGGCAACCAAGGATATGTAATGATGCTTCTTGAGGCTTGGTTGGGGTCCCTTCGAGTACCCTTTGCACCGCGTCACATCTAGGCCCTAGGCTTTGGTCTTGACAAGCTTTATATCAGACCACTAGGTTGATAGATCCTCGGAGTCCAACAAACCCCATCAATTAGAGTCCTATTAATGGTTGTGAAGTGCGCCATGACTATGAATAAGAGGCTATGAGGCATTTTATGAAATGTTTCCCTTCTTCATGTTCTAGGTCATGCTATAGAGTTGTGGCAAGTTTTCCACCTACTAATTATTTTGTGCTATGCTATATCATGTCAAACACTCGAGGACGAAGGGCCTAAATTCCCTAGGAGCAACCTAACAATGGTGAGTTCTAGGATGCTCTCATATGCTAACCTATGTTGTGGCCAACCAAGTCAATCAATGGGCCAAGCCCCTTATGCTACTACCCCGTAGCTAGGATAAAAGACTTTATGAGGATGAATCCTCCAATTTCTATGGCTCAAAGGTGGATGAAGATCCACAAGAGTTTATTGATAAGGTCTACAAAATCTTGAATATCATGGGTGTTGGACCAAATGAAAAGGTGGAGTTGGCGAAGTACCAACTTAAAGGTGTAGCTCAAATATGGTATGATCAATGGAAGGGTGACAAGGGGGTTGGTAATGTGGTGCTTTGGGGGAGTTCAAATTAGCTTTCCTTAACTAGTTTTTCACTTTTGAGCATAGGAAATCAAAGTTGGTGAAGTTTATGAACTTGAAATAAGGTGCTATGAGTGTGAGAGAGTATACCCTGATGTTTAATCAACTTTCAAAGTAAGTTTCTCATTTGGTGGCCAATCTTAGATCTAGGATGAATAAGTTCATGACGGGGGTCTTCGACTTAGTAAGTGAAGAATGACTGTTTGCCATGATAATTTATGACATGGACTTGTCTCAGTTGATGACCTATGCCGAGCAAATAGAGGAGGAGAAATATCTCAACTTGAGACAAAGAAGGTGGCTGGAATTTCTCAATGATTATGACATGAGTGTGCATTATCATCCGGATAAGGCAAATATGGTGCCGGATGCTACCCAGCACATGTGGATGGTGGTCCATCTTGGGGATAAGATCCTAAGGGGTGGCCGGTTCCATCAAGGCCAAGAGTCTCACCATGCTACTAATAGAGGGTTTGGCAATGACCTCCCTAAGCCTCAATATGTTTGTGTTATGGCTCCCATTGCTGTGTGTCGTACATGTGGGAAGGGTTATAAAGGCCCATTATTGATAGATTCTAATGCATGCTTTGGTTGAGGGGAGTTTGGACATAAGAAGGTAGATTGTCCAAGAAATCATGGCAAGGTCCAGGGTGCTAATGCGGTCCCATTGGGGAGAGGTGGTCCTCAAGGAGGTGCCCCAAGGCACAATAGACTTTATGCTCTACATGGAAAGGAAGGGGTTGGTGAAGTTCCCGATGTTGTTACCAGTATGTTGAAAATCTTTGGCCTGGATGTATCTTTGTTACCTCTTTTGTTACTAGAAAGTTCTATGTTGTCCCCAAGTTGTTGCATGAGTCATATGAAGTGTGTACTCCTATTGGTGCCTGTATTGTTGCAAGGAAAGTTTGTAGGAGTTGTCCTATTTACATTTTGCATAAGTTGTTGTTTTGTGATCTTATTGAACTAGACATGGTAGATTTTGATGTCATACTTCGGATGGATTGGTTGCATGCCTACTATAGTTCTATTGATTGTAGAACCCATAGGGTCAAGTTTGAATTTCCTAATAAACCCATCCATGAGTAGGAAAGTCAAAATATGGTGGTCAAGGGTAGGTTCATTTCATGCATTAAAGCCTATAAGTTGATTTCTTGGGGGTGTTTGAACCATCTTGTAAGGGTTAATGATATGAAGTCCAAAGTCCCTCCCATTGAGTTAGTTCTAATTGTAAATGAGTTTCTTGATGTCTTCCTAAATGACCTTCCCGGTGTCCATCTTGAAAGAGAGATAGATTTTGGCATAGATCTCCTTCCCAATACTCAACTTATCTCCATTCCCCCTTACCGTATGGCCCCGGTAGAGTTGAAGGAGTTAAAAGAGCAATTGAGGAATTTATTAGAGAAAGGATTTATTAGACCTAGTCAATCCCCTTGGGGTGCCCCGGTGTTATTTGTGAAAAAGTAGGATGGGTCACTTAGAATGTGTATTGACTACTGGCAAATCAATAGGGTCACCATAAAGAATAGATATCCTCTTCCAAGGATTGATGACTTGTTTGACAAATTACAAGGGGCTAGCTTCTTCTCTAAGTTATATCTTCGATCCGGGTATTGGTGACCCTAATACTATTATGCCTCTTGATGTCGTGTGTGTTGTCGAGGATGACTTGACTTATGGGGAGGTCTTGGTTTAGATTTTAGATAGACAAATGAAGAAGGGTGAGGGAGTGTGATATTCCCAAGATGGCTTTCCGAACTAGATATGGGCATTATGTGTTTGTTGTGATGTTGTTTGGGTTAACAAACGCACCGGCCATCTTCATGGACCTAATGAATAGGGTCTTCAAACCTTACCTTGATTCCTTTGTTGTGATCTTCATTGATGACATTTTGATCTACTGACATAGTTGGTAGGTGCATATGGGTTATTTGAGGGTTGTGTTGCAAATGTTAAGGGAAGAGAGATTGTATACCAAATATGACAAGTGTGAATGTTTGTTGAAGGAGGTTGCATTCTTTTGTCATGTGGTGTCGGGGGATGGTATAAAAGTAGATCCTAAGAAAACTGATGTGATTAGGAATTGGCCTAGAGCATTGACCCTGTCAAACATTAGGAGCTTCTTGGGCCCTATGGGTTACTATAGATGATTTGTGAATGGGTTTTCCTCTATTGCTTCCCCTATGACAAAATTGACTCAATAGAAGGTTAAGTTTGTGTGGACCGATAAATGTGAGAGAAGCTTCCAAACATTGAAAGATAGGCTTGTGTCCGCTCCTATATTGTCACTACCTGATAGGCTTAAGGTTTTTTTTGTGTATTGTGATGCATCTAGAGTTGGTTTGGGTTGTATGCTAATGAAAAATTGTAAGGTCATAGCTTATACTTCTAGACAACTTAAAGTGCATTAAAGAAATTACCCTACCCATGATCTTGAATTGGCCGTCGTGGTGTTTGCATTAAAGATTTAGCATCTTTACTTGTATCGGTGCATGTTGATGTCTTCACCAATCATAAGATCCTCCAATATGTCTTCACTCAAAACAATCTCAACTTGAGACAAAGAAGGTGGCTGGAATTTCTCAATGATTATGACATGAGTGTGCATTATCATCCGGATAAGGCAAATATGGTGCCGGATGCTACCCAGCACATGTGGATGGTGGTGATAGGGAGATGGCTAGGGTGGTGCATATATTGTCTAGATTTGGGGTTAGGTTGGAAGAGGTTGGTGATGATGGTGTTGTGGTTATCAATAGGTGTTGTAGTTATCGATGGGTGTAAGTCCTCTTTGATTGATGAGGTGATAGCAAAATAAGATCTTGATCCTCTTTACTTGAATTGAAGTATATGGTGGAAGAGGGCAAAGTAGAGGTTTTCTCCGAAGGGGGAGATGGTGCCCTTAGGTACCAAGGTAGGTTGTGTGTGCCTTGTGTTGATGGTTTGAGGGAGAAGATCCTTGATGAGGCCCATAATTCTTCTTATTCTATTCACCCCGGTTCTAACAAAATTTAAAGATACTTGAGGGATGTGTGTTTGTGGGGAGGCATGAAGATGGACATTGTTAAATTTGGTTTTGGTTGCCATATTGTCAATAAGTCAAAGACGAACATTAAAGGCCAGGTGGCCTAACCCAAGACATAGAGATTTCTACTTAGAAATGGGAGGTGATTAACATGGAATTTGTGGTTGGGTTGCCCAAGACTAGAAAAGGTTTTGATTCTATATGGTTGGTGGTTGATAGGATGACAAAATCGTCTCACTTTCTACTAGTTAAGACTACATATGGGACTGAAGATTATGCAACGTTGTACATCCATGAGTTAGTGAGGTCATAAGGGGTTCATTTATACATCATATGGGATTGTGGTGCACAATTCACTTCACACTTTTGGAGGTCTTTTCAAAGGGGTCTTGGTACAAAAGTTCACCTTAGTACGGGCAACCCTCATACGGATGGCCAAGCTGAAAGGCAATTCAAACACTTGAGGATATTCTTAGGGCATGTGTATTAGAGTTGAGGGGTAGTTAAAATGACCATCTTCCTTTGATTGAGTTTGCATACAATAATCGCTATCACTCTAGTATCGTGTATGGTTCCCTTTGAGGTTCTTTACAGGAGATATTATATATCATAGGTTGGTTGGTTTGAAGTTGGAGAGGTGGCCTTATTAGGACCAGATCTGGTCATGGAGTCTCTTGAGAAGGTTAAGATGATTAGGGGAAGGTTGAGAATAGCCTAAAGTCGTCAAAAATATTATGTCGATGTGAGAAGAAGAGGCCTTGAATTCAAAGTGGGTGATTGAGTTTACTTGAAAGTTTCTCCAATGAAAGATGTGGTCTATTCTTGTAAAAAAGGGAAGTTGAGTCCAAGATATATTGGTCCTTATGAGGTCTTGAAGTGGGTTGGCAAGGTATCTTATGAATTGAAGTTTCCTAGTGAAATGAATTTAGTTCATCCAGTGTTCCATGTCTCTATGTTGAGAAAATGTGTTGGTGACCCTAATACTATTATGCCTCTTGATGTCGTGTGTGTTGTCGAGGATGACTTGACTTATGGGGAGGTCTTGGTTTAGATTTTAGATAGACAAATGAAGAGATTGAGGAACAAGGAAGTGGTATCCGTTAAGGTCCTTTGGAGGAACCAACAAGTCGAGAGTGCTACTTGGGAGGCCAAAGTGAACATGAAAAAGTGGTATCCTTACCTTTTCCACTACACTCAAACCTAAGGTACTAGTTCTAAGTCACCTATGTGATTTCAAGTCTTATGTTTCAACCCCTATGTCATTCATATCCATTCATGTTTAAGTTGGCAAGTTTTTGATGATTTTATACTTATGTTGAGATTTTTGGAAATGGTGTTTTAAATGTAGTGTTACATTTCAATTGGGGCTGGTTTGTAATAATCATTCTTGTCCTGTATGCCTCTTGTACATTTGAGGATGAATGTTCCAAGGGGGAGAAATTGAAACGACTCCAAAAAGTGCCCGAAAACATGCCTCGAAATTCTGGGAATTTTAAATTCCATAATTCTCAAAATATGTTTGTTATTTTGAAAATCTAGCTTCATATTCTTATTCAGGAGGAAAAAATTACGTGAAATAGGGTCTAACCCTGATTTAAGAGCGAAAGATTAGCAATTATGAAATTCCAAAGTGCGAATTCCAGTGGAGGCGACGCACCCCAGTACATTTTGGAGACTATTTTTTTAGTTCGGTCCAAGACTTTTATGTCTTGGGCCTAAGTGTTCGCAAATGTGTTTTTACCTATACTTAGCCAAATCTCACCCACATATCAACCTAAACATTTCCCAATACTTACTCAAACATAGTCATATTTTAACTCCCCAAACTCAAGTCCTAAACCCTCATCCTAAGCTAATGTTCTCCTTCAAGGTTCTTCTTCAAGCTTCAAATCTCCATCTCCAATCTTCACCAAGTTCATCTCTAAGCTAAGATATATGGGTTTCTTTCATGGGTTCCTTTCTCCCATAATACCCAAGCCTCCTTTTACTCAAATTGCATGATTTAAAGTTGATTTACAAATGGGTCTTGATCATTATGAAATTCACTATACACTATGTTAAAACTATGCAAAGTTATCACTAATTGGCTATGTTTTGAGCTATAAATCTTTGATCTATTGTAAGACTTGAGAAGGGGTTTTGATATATGTTGCTTGATTGTGTATCAAAGTGTTTATTAATAGTTTTACAATGGATTTTCTTGCATGAATTCATCTCTATATTTCATGGTTTTATAATAGCATTACACATCCTCTAAGTGTTTGATAAAATATCCGGATGTAGTTTATCTACTGATTTCACTTCTATATTTCATGGGGTTATACTAGCATTACACACCCTCTAAGTGTTTGATAAAATATCCGGATGTAGTTTCTTGAGGAGTTGAAGGTCCAAAGCATGAGATATGATATGAATGACTATATGATGATGAAATGGGCTTATGTACATGATAAATTCTATATAAAGTGTTGTATTAGAGCATGCCCAATTCGAGGGGACTTAGAACCCGAATAATCTAGATGGATGTTTGTACTCATCAACCTAGGGAAGAGTTTGTACTTCTCCACCTGGTGATAGGGCAGCATCATCACTAACCTAGATGGGGGTTTGTACTCATCATCCTAGGGAAGGATTTGAACCTCTCCACCATGGTAGTGGGGCGGCATTATCGCCAACCCAGATGAGTGTTAGTACTCATCCACCTAAGTGATGGGGCAGGATCATCACTAACCTACCAAACGGTTGTACATTTAGAAATCTAGCTTGGTCTCTTATACAGTTATGATATCCTATATGAGCATGTTTTACTTATGTATTGATCATACATGCCATATTATTATACTATGCCTATTACCTATTGCTATATATTTTGATTATGATGTTTAGTCCTTGTTTGCATAGCATCCTACCTACTTAGTACATTCAAATGTACTAATACATACTCTATGCCTACATGATATCACCATGTAGGAACCGGTGCCCAAGTTGATCATCCTCCTCCATATGTCTAGTTCGGTGCTATTCAAGCTAGTTCGTGAGTCCTCCACTTCAAGGACCTCGGTGTATGTTTCTTCTATTATATATTCAGACATTTTTCTTTTATGTCTATTTTGACTATGAGGGTGAGCCTGGTTACTTTTTCTTGGCCCCCACTCTTATCTATGTATTAGAGGTGTTGCTGGACTTGTTATTTATCTATGATATGCGTTTGTCTCTTGTCTTTTGACTATGATGATACTGTAAAAGCTCAGGAGGGGTTGTACTTCTATAAGGCACCATGCGGACCGTACCAAGTCAGATAGTCCATGTGGCTCCTCTGTCCCTCTCCATTTAGAAAGATTTCTCCGCCCCAATTTCCCCATTCTTTTATCTTTGATGCTTGATTTATTGCTTCTATGACCAAGGATATGTAATGATGCTTGCTTGGGCTCCCTTTGGGTACCCCTTTTGCTGTGTCACGTCTAGACCTTAGGATTGTGTCGTGACAATAGGACGAGGGCCAAGACATGTCCTAGGCTCACCATCAAAGTAAATAACATAAACAAAAGCACCATAGGTAGAGGAATGTCAGCTTGTCCTTGGAAGATAGAACTCATCCCAACAAGCAAATCTCAAGATCTAAGTTAACCATCATACGGTGGATGAAGGTAGTCTTTGGTCCCTACCTAATTTGATTATGTTGGAAAAAATTATGTGTTCGTACATTTGAATGTACTAAGTATAATATGCATATGATTTACCAAACCAGCATTCAATGTTACATGACAAAGAAACATAATATATAGAGAGATACATATCCAAAGAAGAGTAGTATAATAATATGCCATGATGTCAATGATGCATGAAATGCAATAATGCTCATATATTGTGGGAATGCACCATATCCAACCAATTAAACTCATACGAGCTATTACATGAATTAGTTTGACGTAGAGCTCCCATCGATTGAAGAAGATTGCTTATCAAGGTTAATCTACATCACATCTTACGATCACATCATTTTGGTGTGATGGACACCTTCATTATGATCACATCTTTTTAAAAGGATTTCCATATCAAAACATGTCATATCATATTAAAATGTGTAACCATTCCTTATGACCCAGTCATTTCGATAATGGCTACCATATACCTATACTGGCATATAGTTCAAGGAAAGGGAGAGGACCCTTAGGGATAGCCCTTACGACCCCAATCCATTCGATATTTGATCAAACATATCACATGAATACATATACATGTTTTCAAAAGTGGAAATTGTCCTTTCAAATCATTTCAATGCACATTTGGTCTCAAAAGCCAAGCACATTTCATAATCGTAGTTTATAATCATCATTCTCATGCATACGAATAGCTAATTGACATAACAATATGGTGTAAGCATTCGGAATGCTCAAAGAGTCATATCATAGACATTTATCTGATTACATTCTTGTCATAACTATAATCTTATCAAAATTATTTGCGGAAATATAATTGGGCTTAACCCACTTAGTAATTTTTATAAAATCCAACGCTCATGAATGCATATGCTATAAATGATGTGTGAATAGCAATGGGTAATATAGATTTAATCTAAAATCAACAATATAATAAGAAATTCAAGTAAATCCATATGTAAAATCCACATTCAAATCACAATATTGATTACCCATGCTTTAATCAAACTTTAAAGGGACAATACATATTCAAATATTCATAATAATCAAGTAATTTAATATATTAGGGCTTTAATCAGCTTAAAATCATCAAATAAGCATAGCCCACACTTCAATTGAATTTAATAAACAATACACTTCAAAACCCATATTTAAAGTAAGAAAAATTCCATGAAATTAAAGTAAAAAGAGTTTGGGTCTTCTTGGTTGAAAGGGACTAAGAATCAATCCCACATACCTTAGCTAATGAAGAAGATTCAAGAAGAAATTTGAAGAAGATAAGCATTTCCTTGATTCACAATCTTAGTTTTCACAAGAGATCTTTGAGAGAGTTTTTAAGAGTGACATGAGAGAATTCTAAGTGTAAGAATGAATTTGAATGAAAGTTATAAAGTATAGGTCATTTGAATGTCTTTAGGTAGCATGGAAAGTCACAAAAGACCTTTTGGATAAACTGTAATTATGAAAATGCCATTAATGAAATGAGTAGAAAAGTTAAAATTAAAGTCTCAGGGAGGGGTTGTACTTCTATAAGGCACCATGCGGACCGTACCAAGTCAGATAGTCCATGTGGCTCCTCTGTCCCTCTCCATTTAGAAAGATTTCTCCACGACGAAGTGATGTGCTGTCAAATACAACATTTTAATTCTTAAAACTTAGGATTTTATGTGTTCTCAATGCAACATTTATGGTTTATATGGGTTTTTGTATTTAGTTTTGCAAGAAATTAGGTTGGCCACGACTTGGGGCAAAATTGTAGAGTTTTCTAGTTTTTGATAATTTATGAGACCCTCTACAAGTTGTAGAGCATTCAACGAGTAGTAGAGGTAGTTTTGTGACAAATTCCAATGAAGGATGATATCTGAAGATCAGCTGTATAAGACCTCTATACAAGTCGTAGAGCATTCTACAAGTTATATATACTGGTTTCGTGAAGAACTCTAGAGAGGGTTAATTTGAAGAAGTTGAAGCCTACAAGTCTAAAGTATGAGTCGTAAATCAATTCACGTGTTGTGAAGATGGTTCATAGAAGAGAAGTCAAAGATCCCAAAAGCTGGTTAGAGACCACTATTACGACTTGTAATCACATTATGAGTCGTAAAGACCTTTCGTAGAAATCACCTACAAGTTTTTCTATTTTATTAAGGACCTAATTGTAATTACTATAAATAGTATTTTAGGTCATTATTAGGAGTCGTCAGTTTGATTGTAATTAGCATTAGAAATATAATATGTAGAGAAAAAATTGAGGGAATACACTTGTGAATTAATTTGTGCTTCAACTCTTGTTATTCTCAATCAATTTTGAATTTGTTTGATTCTCAATTCAATTGATTAAGTGTTTAATTATATTTTCTCAATTCATAATTTCCTCATCTACCCATAGCATGAGTAGCTAAATCCACATCTTGGGGTTGTGAGAACCATGAAAATCTAACAAAATAAACCCGGATAATTTTTAATTCTTGGAATGGGTATTTACATGTATTAGTCAATTCTCTTTGTTTTGCATATTTTCTAGTGGTGGCCTACATTACAACTTGCCTAGTGTTACTTACTAGACCAACATAGTAATAAATAGGAAAAGAGATGGATTAACAGGATTCGATGATGTGTTGTCGTCTAATCAACTAAGCTGGGCCAAGGGGAGGTTGACTGAGACTTATAGGTAACGGTTAGTACTGCACATTATGGAGATGGGCCTAGTCACATTGTGAAAAACACCTGTTACCTTTGACCGAAGGTGTTAGTAAACTTAAATTACCGTCCTACATGCTATACTCTAGTCGAGAATCGGTTTATCCGATGATAATAAGTTGGTGAATCAAAGCGAAAATACCCAGTTGCTCTCTATTATTGATTTTATCCCATATTAGTTAGTTTAGTTTACTTTCTTATCAATAACCCCCTTTGGGGAATTGCATTGTTTAATTACATGAATTGCTTATTTGTGAATTCTCATGAGTTTACGTATTCCATGTGGGATTCGATCTTAACCTAGGTTAGGTTTTGTATTTGACAAAGACTATTTTATCTGCTAGAAAGGAGGTGTAACTTTGGCATGATCAAAGATTATGGTGTCGTTGCCAAGGAATATGGCCAAACTTAGTCAAATTCACTAGTAATTATAATTCGAGTGTAAATCCTTAGTTCCCTTGTATTTTACTTTTGTTTTTGTTTTTGCACTAGTAATTATAATTCGAGTGTAAATCCTTAGTTCCCTTGTATTTTACTTTTGTTTTTGTTTTTGTTTCTTTGCAAGGTATACTAGTAGTGTATGCCCAATACTCAGAGTCAAGGAAATCTCTTGAGTCCATTTGATCCAGAGATCCAATGAATTGTGTGAAGAATGGCCTAAGAAAATGCCAATAATGCAGCTAATGCAACTTTGAATCGGGGTAATAATGATGATGATAAGAATGAGAACCCACCTCCTTTGGAGAACATTCCATAACCTCGGGAGTTCAATAACAATGCTTACTAGTAGAATCAGTATAGGTTGAATCCTATGACTATGGATGTGACTGGAGCCATTGTGTTTCCACCATTACCGGTAGACACAAAGTTCATATTCTCTAGTAGGTTACTTCAGATGCTACAGAACCATGGGTTATTTGTGATCTTATAATCAAAGGATCCACATAGCTACTTGCATAATGTGGCATTTGTTTGTAAGAGTGTGATGGGGACACAGAATATGTATATTGATGTTATGAGACTTCATGCCTTCCAATTGTCTTTTTAAGGGAAATGCTGCACTATGGCTATTTGAACTCCTGCAGAGTTCGATCACTAGTTGGACAGATTTGCAGAAGGCCTTTTTAGAGAGATACTTCCCTACATTGAAGAAGCTCAAATTAAAGGACTAGATCATCAACTTTGAGCAACTTCCTAGTGATTCGATTAGCACTACATGGGAGTAGTTTACTAAGTATCCTTGATGAGAATACTCAGGTTTCCGCAGACATTATTATGGGGGTATGTTTCTAGATCAACCATTGCAAGGATTGCAAAATATATAGAGCAAGGGTCAAGGCGAATCATGCATGAGGGCAATGGGATAGAGCTTCCATAAATGGTTCATATTCTATTAAAGTTGGTTCAGAGCAAGCCATAATTATGAGGAGATTATACAACAACTTGGTCAACTTCAGACAAGCATAGTTGTGGTCATCAAAAAGAACTAAGAGAGAGTTAATGCTGTGGTTCACCAACCTCCATGTGCACCATATAAGGAGCCATATTATGAGGAGGATGCTTATTTTTTCAATAATCAGATGGTGGGTTTCCGAACTATTGCCCAAGGGTCCAATCAGGACTATCGGCGCTAAGGTTAAGGAAATCAAGGTCAAAATTATGGCAGAGATGCAGCTTATAGAGACAACCGAGGTGGGTATTATGATTGGCACAGGGGTTCAAAAGTTGATTAGGGTCATAGAGAAGGCTTCAGAAATGGTCCTTACGTGCCACCACATAACTGTGTCACAGGTACAAGCAATTCTCGAATTTAAAAGATGTTTGATTGTCTATTGAAAAAGGATGAGACACAAGATGAGACCCTGAGGGGCATGAAATCCAATAGTTCAAGTGTTAATTAAAAGATAGAGTCTCATTCTGTGGCTATTAAACATCTTGAGCAACAATTTGGTCAAGTGTCAACTCAGCTAAATCAGCATTAGAAGGATACATTCCCTAGCAATATAGTGCAAAATCATAAGAATGAGGGGCAATGTATGGTGGTTACTACTAGAGGTGGCAAAAGTACCATTGATCCTCCTATGCTGATTGATGTGGAAGATGTTCGTGAGGAGATAGTTGCAAATAAGGATGTGGTTGAAGGAGATGATTGTATTAAGGATGGGGTAAGGGATGCAGTTCAAACGCAACAAAGGTATAAGCCTATCCCTAGGCCTCCTCCTTCTTTCCCTCAAAGAGTCAAAAAATGAGAGGAGAAAGGTAAGTTCAATCACTTTCTCTCATGCTTAAGCAACTATCCCTCAATATCCCTCTTATAAGCATTGGAGAAGATATCGGATTATGCAAAGTATATGAAAGATTTGATCACCAAGAAGCGCATTATGAGTCAGGAGCCCTCTCAAGACTTTCAACGTTCCAGTGTTATCACTACAAAGTCATTACTCAGAAGCGTGAAGACCCAGGTTCTTTCACTATACCTTGCACTATAGGAGATGTAGAGTTTGCAAGGACATTATGTGATTTAGGTACTAGTATCAATTTGATGTCTCTTGCGGTATACAAAAAGCTTGATTTAGGTGCCCCTACTCCAACTAACATGTGGTTGTTTATGCCAGATAGAACGATGAAGAAACCTATGGGGATACTTTATGATATGTTGAAAATTTATATTTTTTGTAGGTTTTGTGATCTTTGATTGTGAAGTTGATTTTGAAGTTCCGTTTATCTTGGGAAGACCATTCTTAGCCATCGAATGAGCTCTAGTTGATATGAAAACTGGTCAACTCATGTTTAGATTGAATGATAAAGAAGTTGTCTTCAATATCCATCAGTCCATGAAGTGTCGCGATGAGCTCATAAGTGAGGTTTAAGCAATTAGTAAAGTCTAGTAACCAATTTGTCTAAGTCGTACCGTGACAATAAATCAGGCGCTACTTGGAGGCAGCCCAAGGATTTGATGTTATTGTATAGTTCTAGGTTTATTTTCAGTTTTTAGATTCATAGTTAGCTGTTTCCTTTTGTTTTGTTTGCTATTGTTTATAATGGCTTGGTTGTATATTTGGTAATTTTGCATTTCATAAAGAGTATGCAGGTACAAAACTAAGTCGGCAAATTTGGCTGAAAAGGCATCAGATCTAGTTTCTATGACTAGGTCTACTAGTCATAGAGAGATTTATGACTCGTACCCCATATCATAGAAAGTTCTAGTAGGAAGGAAAAATGTACACTCCAATCCATGAGCGAACTTTATGACACATAGATCAAACTACAAATCATGAATGGGGTTTGTAGACCTCAGGTAAGTTTCTAAAATTTTGCTAAGTTTTGAGGGTTCTACAAGACCAGGACTTATAAGTCGTAGGTCCATCTACGACTCATAGTTAGGGTTTTGTAGGCCCAAGCCTAGTAATTTTAATAGCCGACCCTGTAAAGGTATAAAATAGCAACAACAACATACCCAGTGGAATCCCACAATCGACGTCGTCGAGGGGTAAATTTATTTCATACCTCAAGGCAGGGAAAATGATTAGGAAAGGTTACATTTATCATCTTGTCCATGTACATTATTTAGAGGCAAAGGTTCTGGCTTTTCAGTCAATCCCAGTAGTTAATGAATTCTCAGATGTATTTCCAAACGAGCTTCCAAGCCTTTCTCCCAAGCGGGAGATAGAGTTTGCAATAGACCTACTGCCAGACACTCAGCCTATTTCTATTTCTCCGTACAGAATGACACCAGCAGAATTAAAGAAATTGAAATAATAGTTGAGAGATCTGTTAGAGAAGGGTTTTATTCGACCTAGTACGTCACCTTGGGGAGCTCCGATAATGTTTGTAAGGAAGAAAGATGGGTCGCTACAGATGTTCATTGATTATCGGCAGCTGAATAAGGTAACATTAAAGAATAAATACCCCCTCCCCAGGATTGATGATTTGTTTGACCAATTGCAGGGGGCTAAATGTTTCCTAAAGATAGACCTGTGGTCGGGTTACCACCATGTGCGAGTACGGGAAGAGGATATTCCCTTGACAGTCAGGACCAGGTATGGGCATTATAAATTCAGAGTTATGCCTTTTGGGCTGACGAATGCTCCGACAGTATTCATGGATCTTATGAATCGGGTATTTAGAATGTTCTTGGGTGCGTTCATGATTGTACTTATTAATGACATTCTGGTCTATTCTCAGTCAAAGTATTCGTGGATCTTATGAATCGAGTATTCAAACCGTTCTTAGATATGTTCATGATCTTGTTTATTGATGATATTCTAGTCTATTCTCAGTCAAAAGAGGAGCACGCGGATCATCTGAGGATGGTACTTGGCACACTTTGGCACCATAAATTATATGCTAAATTTTCTAAATGTGAATTCTGGCTGTCTTCTGTGGCATTTCTGGGGCATATTATAGGAGATAACAGCGTCCGGGTGGACTCCCAGAACATTGAGGCCGTAAAGAATTGGCCTAGGCCTACGACGCTGACTGAGGTACGTAGCTTCCGGGGATTAGCTAGTTATTATCTGAGATTTGTGGAAAAATTTAGTTCCATTTCAGTGCCTTTGACAAGGCTAACACAGAAGGGAGTGAAATTCTAGTGGTCAGATGCTTGTGAACGTAGTTTCTAGTTGCCAAAAGAGAAGTTAACTATCGCTCCAGTGCTGACTTTTCCCGAGGGTCTAGATGGGTATGTTATTTATTGTGATGCCTCTAGTATTGGTTTGGGGTGTGTGTTGATGCAGCACGATAGAGTGATAGCTTATGCTTCCCGGCAGCTCAGGAAATATGAAAAGAATTATCCCACGCACGATTTGGAGCTAGCCACGATTATTCATGCTTTGAAGATATGGAGATACTATTTATATAGGGTTCATGTTGACATTTATACTGATCATAAGAGCCTCCAGTACATCTTTAAACAGAAGGAGCTGAACTTGTGGCAGCGAAGGTGGTTAGATTTACTGAAAGATTATGATGTTGATATTCTCTACCATTCTAGGAAAGCTAATGTCATAGCAGATACAGTTAGTCGCAAGTCCGTGGGTAGTTTAGCGAACACGCCTTCAGAGAGGAGAGAGATGGTTCGCGATATTCATCAGCTAGCTAGTCTTGGAGTTTGTTTGGCTGATTCTAGAGTTGTTGGGGTTTCTGTTCGAGGTATGGCTGAATCCTCTATTATAGAAAAGATTAAATAGCGTCAGTATGAGGATCCTATTCTGTCGCAGTACAGAGACAAAGTCCTTGGAAAGGGAAGAACCCCGTTTGAACTTACCTCTAATGGAGCATTATTACTCAAGGGCAGATTGTGTGTACCTGATGTTGCGAGTTTGCAATGACAAGTTATGGACGAGGCACATTATGCCCACTATTCTATTCACCCAGGGTCGACGAAGATGTACCATGATCTCAGATATTTAAATTGGTGGGATGGTATAAAAAGAGACATAACAGAGTTTGTCGCTCAGTGTTTGAATTGCCAGCAGGTCAAAATTGAGCACCAGAAGCCCGGTGGGCTATTGCAGGAGATGGAAATACCG
>DF361540.1:24779-39295 GCA_000787875.1 Solanum virginianum | reverse complement strand
GATGGTCCAACTTTGACCCATGGAACACCAGAGGATTCATCCTCATAAAGTCCCTTACCCTAGCTCCTGGGGTAGTAGCATGAGGGGCTTGGGCCCTTTGGTTGACTTGATTGGCCACAACTTAGGCAAGTATAGTGAGAGCATCTCGGAGCTCATCATTGGTAGGTTGCTCCTCGGGAGTTTAGGCCCTTCTTCCTCGAGTGTTAGGCATGATCTAGTGTAGCAAAGAACAATCGTTAGGGGGAAAAACTTACCACAACTCTATATCACGACTTAGAACATGAAGAAGGGAAATATTTCCTAAAATGCCTCATAGCCTCCTATTCATAGTGTGACGGGCTGTCCAGATTCTGCCCGAAACTGCCTTAAAAACGTCCATGGCAAGCTTGGAGCACTCTGGAATGCTGTAGAAAGGTGTAGATCTTGGTAGACTAGTTCGGAAGGTTCTAGATCCTTGTAGAACCTTGTAGAGAAGTCTGGAAGGTTCTAGAGATCTCCAGATATTCGAGTTCCTTCTTAGAGTCTTTTGCTTAGTTCTTTCAAAGTTCCGCTAAGTATTAGAGTTATGCTGACCAACAACTTAAGAGAGAAGGGTTTGCTAGGCCGCACGATTCATTGGAATTGCGACCAAGTCCGTGACAGTTGGTATCAGAGCGAAGGTTCGAGTACCATCAGAACATCAAGTCAGAATGGAAGGCGGAAGTGAGATCATCCAAGTTGGGAAATCCAAGGGCCAAAGGTCTCGATCTAGGGAGGCTACGGTGGAGCTTGAGACACAGCTAGCCAAGGTGGAGTTGCCCATAGCCGACGGGTAGGAAAAGTTCGAGGAGGCTGATCAGAAGTTTAAGGAGGTCGAACACTGCCTAGATGAATTGTGGGAGGAGATGCAATCCTCTATGAACCAAGTCCTGGCCCAATGCCTCGACAACATAAAGGCCGTGGAAGAGACATATAAGGCAGAGATTTCCTCAGTGCGGGAAGAGCTAGGGAGGCTTTTGCACAAGCTAGAGAGCACAGAGGAGGAGTTTAGCTTGTGCAAGAGGGCTCTTGCCCAGGGGACTCCAAGTACGTCCGAGGTAAGGAGTGCACCTTCCAAGTTGGATGTTCCCCGACCCAAGTCTTTCAAAGGTTCAAGGAATACGAAGGAGCTGGACAATTTCATCTGGAGCATAGAGCAGTACTTCAGGGCGCTCGCCATAACAGATGAAGCTATAAAGGTAGATATGGCTAGTCTCTACCTCGAAGACACCGTGATGATATGGTGGAGGAGGAGACAAGGGGACATGGAAAGAGGCACCTGCTCTATCAGCACATGGGCAAAATTCAGGGTAGAACTCAAAAAGCAGTTCTATCCTAGCAACGTGGAAGAGGAGGCTGGCGGCAAACTGAGGTGACTGCAACACAAAGGAAGCATTTGGGAGTACATAAAGAAGTTTACCAAGGTACTTCTTGAGATCCCAAACTACCATGATAAGGAAGCTTTCTTTGCCTTTATAGATGGGTTATAACAGTGGGCTAGGCTTAAGATCCAACGACGAGGAGCTTAAGACTTAACCACTGCTATTTCCATTGCCGAGTCCCTTATTGAGTTTAGAAAAGTAGAGAAACCTAAACCAAAGGATAGGAGCAGCAAGGAAAAGAATGGGGGAGACCCACATCGAGGCAAGGAGACAGCAGAGAAGGCGAAGGGACCCAAGGAGCACCAGGCCAAGGCTAGAACCCCGATCAACTGCTTCTTTTGTGATGGACCACACAATGTGAGAGAATGCCCCAAAAAGAGCAAACACTCGACCTTGATCGAGGAGCGTGAGCAAGAGGAGGCCAAGATAGGGGCCCTACGACTCCTCAGTGCAATCAAGGCAAAGGTAGAGGTGCCCAAGAATGAGAAGAAGGGGAGGTTATTTGCAGAGGCCAAGATCGGAGGGCACACAATGAAGGCACTAGTTCACACGGGAGCCGACAGCAACTTCCTCACCCTCTAGGAGGCCAAAAGAATGGGCATCCGATAGAGAAGAGATGTGGTTGGCTTAAGGGAGTTAATGCGGCACCGATAGAAACCTTTGGAGTTGCTAGGAATGTAAAAGTCAGCTTAGGGAATTGGAATGTCCATATTAACTTTTCCATCGTAACCATGGACGATTATCCATTTGTCTTGGGTATTGAGTTCATGGACCGAGTCAAGGCCATCTCAATCCCCTTTGAGAACTCACTATGCATCTTGGAGGAGGGTAACACGCACCTAGTCCCCCCAGAATGTGAAGACTCCAAGAGAAGCAGATCTCGGCGATGCAACTTACCAGAGGGGTCAAGAAGGAAGAGCCTACCTACCTTGTTGCATTGAAGGAAGATGCAGCCGTTCCTCTAGCCGAAGATCTTCCTCAAGGAGTCCAAAATGTCTTTGAGGAGTTCCAAGACATAATGCCACCTGAGCTACCAAAAAGGTTGCCACCAAAGAGAGAGGTGGACCACAAGATAGAGCTGGTACCAGGCACCACCCTGCCTGCGGCAGTGCCATACCGCATGGCACCTCCGGAGCTTGAGGAATTATGGAGGCAATTGAAGGAGTTAATGGACATGGGCTATATTCGTCCATCAAAAGCACCCTATGGAGCCCTAATTCTATTCCAAAGAAAGCATGATGGATCACTCCGGTTGTGCATCGACTACCGGGCGCTCAACAAGATCACGGTAAAGAATAAGTACCCAATCCCGCTCATTGCCGATCTCTTTGATCAACTTGGCCAAGCACGGTGGTTCACCAAGTTAGATCTATGGTCCGGGTACTACCAAGTGAGGATTGCGGAGGGAGATGAATAGAAGACCACGTGTGTCACAAGGTACAGTTCGTATGAATTCCTGGTGATGCCATTTGGACTCACAAATGCCCCAGCTACAATCTGCACCCTTATGAACTGTGTCCTACAGCCATTCTTGGACAAATTCGTGGTGGTGTACTTGGATGACATTATCATATATAGCAACATTTTGGGAGATCATATAAATCACTTAAGGCAAGTCTTCCAAGTACTTCGTGAGAACGAGTTGTACGTCAAGAAGGAAAAGTGCACATTTGCTCAATGAGGTGTAACCTTCTTGGGACAAGTTATCGAAGAGGGAAAACTACAGATGAATGAGTCCAAGGTTCGAGCTATACAAAAATGGGAGCAACCAAAAATGGTGCCAGAACTTCATTCTTTCCTTGGATTGGCTAACTACTATAGGTAGTTCATCAAGGTCTATTCTGCAATAGCCGCTCCCCTCATTAACCTATTAAAGAAGAACAGGACCTGGAATTGGGATGAGTCATGCTAGGCAGCATTTGAGAAGCTCAAGGAAGCCATGATCTAAGAGCCGGTGTTAGTCTTGCCCGACCACACCAAACCATATGAGGTGCAAACAGATGCTTTAGACTTTGCACTAGGAGGGGTCCTAATGCAAGAGGGTTATCCAATAGCTTATGAAAGTCATAAGCTCAATGATATAGAGAAGCGTTACACGGACCAGGAGAAGGAGAAGACCGTTGTAGTACATTGCCTCAGAACATGGAGACATTATTTGTTAGGAACCAAGTTCGTAGTGAAGACAAATAATGTTGCCACAAGTTACTTCCTTAAGCAGAAAAAGCTAACACCAAAGCAAGTTAGGTGGCATGCCTTCTTAGTCGAGTTCAACTTTATGATGGAGTACAAACCAGGCAAGGGGAACATTATGGCCGACACACTGAGCAGAAAGGCCAAAATTGCCTCCATCACTAGCCGAAGTTTCCCTATGATCGACCATATAAAGGAGGGGTTAGAGTAAGACCCACAAGGCAAAAATCTGATGGGTTTGGCAAGTCAGGGAAAGACACGCCAATTTTGGCTTGAGGATGGGGTGGTCGTTACCAAGGGAAACCGGGTATACGTGCCAAAATAGAGAGGCTTAAGGAAGGAGATCATCAAGGAGTGCCATGACTCTAAGTAGGCAGGTCACCACGAAGCACAGAGGACTATGGCACTCATCGAACGAGCTTACTATTGGCCCCAAATAAGGGATGATGTTGAGCTCTACGTAAAGACTTGTCTTGTATGCCAGCAAGACAAGGTGGAACAACGTCCAGCAGCCGGTCTATTGGAGCTACTACCCATTGCTGAGAAACCATGGGAAAGTATTTCCATGGACTTTATCATATGTCTGCCGAAATCAGAGGGATGCAGCAACATTATGGTCGTCGTGGACAGATTCAGCAAGTGTGGAGTATTCATACCAGTCCTGATAAAGTTCAATGCTGAAGATACTACCAAATTATTCTTCAGACATGTGGTGAAATATTGGGGCATACCAAAAGCCATCGTCAGCAATAGAGACAACCATTTCACCAGGAGATTCTGGATGGAGCTTTTCAAAATCCTGGGGTCCGAACTCAACTTTTCAATAAGCTTTCACCCACAAACAGATGGCCAGACGAAGAGGGTGAATGCTTTGTTAGAGATATACCTATGGCACTATGTTAGTGCTAACCAGAAGGATTGGGCCAAACTTCTGGATATCGCCCAGTTTTCTTACAATCTACAGAAAAGTGAGTCGACTGGGGCGAGTCCATTCGAGCTTGCAACGGGACAGCAGGCAATGATACCACAAACTATGGCTATTGGTTATAAAGGTTCAAATCCTTCAGCCTATAAGTTTTCCAAGGGATGGCATGAGAAGGCAGACTTGGTAAAGGCATACTTAGCAAAGGCCGCGCAGAAAATGAAGAAATGGGCCAATGCTAAGAGAAGACACTTGGAGTTCGAGGAAGGATACTTAGTCATGGTGAAGCTCCTTCCTCATCAAAGTAGAAGGCTTGTCAAGGTGCACAAAGGGCTAGTAAGACGCTATAAGGGGTCGTTTCCTGTGGAGAAATGCATCAGAAAGCTAGCCTATCGTGTGACCCTTCCCTCACACTTAGAGATGCATCTTGTCTTCCATGTAAGCCTACTGAAGCCATATCATCAGGACAAGGATGATCCAAGTTGGGGAGAGTCAAAAAGAGCACCTACTGCCATCACCATGGTGCTGGAGCGAGAAGTCAAAGAAATCCTTGCACATCGAGTCATTCCCAGATGAGGGACTCATCCCAGCTACACTGAATACTTTGTCAAATGGAAGGGATCTCTCGACAGTAAAGCCAGCTGGGAACATGAGCTGACGTTGTAGGACTACCAAGACCTCATCAAGGCATACAAGGAGGATGCACCGAGGACGTTGCCAGATTGAGTGGGGGAGAATGGGATGGGCCATCCAGATTCTGCCCAAAACTACCTTAAAAATGTCTATGGCAAGCTTGGAGCACTCTGGAATGCTCTAGAAAGGTGTAGATCTTGGTAGACTAGTCCGGAAGGTTCTAGATCCATATAGAACCTTGTAGAGAAGTCTGGAAGGTTCTAGAGACATGTGGAGTTCTCTAGAATAGTTTGGAAGATCTAAAAGCTTTCAAGAGTTCTCTAATACAAGTTCTTTCTTTGTTCCTCCAGATATTTAAGTTCCTTCTTAGAGTCTTTTCTTAGTTCTTTCAAAGTTCCGCTAAGCATTAGAGTTAGGCTGACTAGCAACTTAAGAGAGAAAAGTTTACTAGGTCGCACGGTTCATTGGAATTGCAACCAAGTCTATCAAAATAGTCATGGAGCGCTTCACAACCATGAATAGGACTATAATTGACATGGTGTGTTGGACTCCAAGGATGTATCAACCTAGTGCTCTGATACCAAGTTTGTCACTACCCAAGCCTAGGGCCTAGACGTGACATGGTGAATGGGGAACCTGAAGGGACCCAAAAAAAACCTTTTAACTTATCATTACATATCATCGGTCATGGAAGTATATTACAGACATAAAGAGTAAGAATTGGGGCAAAGGGACAAGGAGAAAGCTTGTATAACATTATAATCAATAGGCAAAAAGTCAAAGCTCATATCATAGATACATAGCATATGCAACAAATACCTCTACTACATAGATAAGAGCGAGGGCCAAGACAAAGTAATCGGGCTCACCCTCATAGTCAAAATAGAACATAAGAAGGGTGTCTCAATACATAATAAGAGAAACATAGATAAACATCCCTAGAATGGAGGACTCACCAACTAGCATAAGTTGTACCGACTAGCCACGTGGAGGAGGAGGATGATTAACTTGGGCACTGGGTCCTACATGGTGACATCGTGTAGGCAAGAGTATGTGTTAGTACATTTGAATGTACTAAGTATGTGGGATACAATGCAACAAGACATAGGCATTATAATCAAAATGCATAACAATAGGCATAATATAACAATATGGCATGCATGATCACAATCATATCATATCTCATGCTTTGGACCTTCAATTCCTCAAGAAACCACATCCGGACATTTTATTAAATACTTAGATGGTGTGTAGTGCTAGTGTAAAGCTATGCAATTCAAGAGTGAAATCATGCTAGTAAATTCAATGTAAAAGTTTCAATAGATACTTGGTAACACCCTCAAGCAATAAACATTAAAATCCTTTACCAATCCTTTCAATATATCTTAGATTCATAGCTCATAGGATATCATATGTGTAGAAGAGACCAATCTAGATTTCTAATGTACAAACCCCTTGGTAGGTTAATGATGATGCCACCCCATCACCCTGGTAGTGAGGTTCAAACCCCTCACTAGGTTGATGAGTACAAACCCCCATCTAGGTTGTCAAGGCATATTAAAATCCTTTACCAATCCTTTCAATATATCTTAGATTCATAGCTCAAAACATGGTGAAATAATTATAATTTCATATGTTCAAACATAGTGTGCAATGATTTTCATAATAATCAATACCTATGAATAAATCACCTTTAAAACATGTAATTTGTAAGGAAAGGAAGCTTGGGAATCATGGGTGAAAGGAACCCATGAAAGAAACCCATATCTTAGCTTTGGAGAAACTCTTGGTGAAGATTGAAAATGGAGGCTTGAAGCTTGAAGGAAATCCTTAGATCCAGAAGAGGTTTTGAGACTTGAATGTAGGAGATAAAATATTGGCTAAGTATTTGAATGAGTATTAGGAAATGTTTAGAATGATATGAGGGTGAAAAATGGTTAAGTATAGGTATTTTCACGTTTGGGAGCACTTAGGCTCAAGACTTAAAAGTCTTGGACTGAAGTCAAAATTGGCAGAATTTTAACACTAGTGTGTGCCCTTGGCGCGTCACGCCAAGGATGCAAAAAGCTCTTTGGAATTTGACATTTAAAAAATTAAAATTGATAATCATTTGCTCTAAAATCGAGGTTAGACCATTTTTTCCCTAATTTTGACCCCCTAAATAAGAATCAGAAGTCGGATTTTTAAAATAATGAACAAATTTTGAGATATATGGAAATTATAATTTCGGGCACTTCCGAGTCACATTTCGGGCACTTTTAGGGGTTGTTTCATTAAATGCTAATACTCTACACAAAAGGTCAAGGGCCACCCCAAGACACCTCCATGCAGCCCTTCCCTGAAGTGTCGCCTTGGTCCAAAACTTTTCAGAACCAAATTTCAAAGCTCCATTAAGGAGATACAAAGTCTGGGTCCTTACAGAGTCAAGAAAGTTGCAAGATAATGATTGGCCAAAATTACCATAAGTTTCATTAAGAAATCTTTCATAAATTTAGGTTAAATGTCTCAAATCATATATCCTAAAATATAAGGAGTTAGAGGAGCCATGATCTATCAAATCTAAGGTCTACAAATCTAGTTTTCAATGCACAAAATCACCCATCAATTTGACTTTGAAATAAAAAGTTATGACTTTTTTTATCATGGACTGCCCAAGAAAAAATTGAGTCGCAGATCGGGTCGGGTCAAGCCCACTTACAACAAATCCAATAATTTAAAGCTCCAAATATCCCATTTTACATTCCAACACAATTAAGGAACTTAAGAGATTTCTCCCACAAGGTCCTTGAGCATTTTAGGAAAGTTTTTCACATTTTTACTATTAAAATTTGCCCTCCTACCTAAAATTGCGTGTCTTATGCTTTTCAATTATTTTCACCTCCTAGTAGCTATATTTGCAACTGTTTTTGGTAGGTAGAAATTGGGTGTTCTTGCTGGTATTCTATCTTTATAGCTAGTTTATTCAGGTAATAATCTTGAGGCTCTTTTATAATCATTTTTACGAATTTCCATGGACGTTTCATTGCTTCAAGGCTATATGGACAATTTGCCTATTTACACTAAATTAAGGACTGTTTATAGGTGTATGTATAAGCTGTGTATATATAGTGGTTGTGAAGCTTAAGATGTTAGGTATAACTTAGCAGTCTATTTACCCAACTAAAAGGGTCGATCCCATAGGGAATAAGTTGACTTAAGTGTATCAACTATTACTTTTCAACTGGAATTGCTACTTCCTAAAAACAAAAATGTGAAAAGTGAATTGGCGGTTTATTGTGATAAGTGAGAATAATCAATGAATAGAACTTGTTTGACAACTTAGTGTGTACAGAATGAGACATCAACTAGGATTGTGTTCCTCATGACAAATAATTCATCAAGCGTTATGCTTTTGGACTACTCCTATGTTCAATACATGCAAAATCTAGTGAGCTAAGTAACTTCTAATTCACCTCTCAGTCCTTCTCAAAAGCATTTCATTCCTCTCCTCTCAGACTTAGAATGTATTTCATGTTAACCCTAACTTTGGATTTCTAGGTACTTTCCCCTCGTCGGATCCAACAAATTAGACGAGCATTTTTCTCTCGAATCCTAGTTAAGATTATCTTTTCCTAATTACTACTTTTCTCTCAAACAAGTAATAAATACAGGCAAGTTCTCAATGTGTTGATCATTAAGAGGGCAGTTTAGAGGAAGAAATTCATAATACATGTTATTTGATCACTGAAATTTGCCCTAGATGTTTGCCTAACTCGTTATTTTGTCATACTTTCTACAATCCTAGTTGTGGGTTTAGGTTTGTATAATGAATAAAAACAACTCACAACTTGATGAAGAACTTATGGAAAAATCACTCACAATGCAAGACAAAATAATCACGAATTAAAAATCCTTAATAAAAGATATAAAAAATGACTGCATGTCCAGGTTATGTGTTAGGTAGAAGTTCTCAATCGTATATGCTATCCAGAATTGAATAATAAAAATTAAAATAATAAAAACATCATTTATACCCAAAAGAAACCTAGTCTGAATTAGGAAACTGGCTCCACATGGTTTATGAAATACCTCCACAGTCTGTGGTGTACACCATGGCTCATGAAGGGTTCCACGGTGTTCTCCTTGAGACCAACAATCACCAACATACAACACATCCCACCACGGGACTTCACTACGGCATGTGGTGTACTCCACAACCCATGGTGGGTCTTGGAAGATTCTCTTAAGTCATTATATGCCAGGCTTTCAACCTTCATGTACTTCACGGACCCTTTCACAATTCATGGTTGGTTCCATGGCTTGTGAAGGGTCTGGTGGTCCTTTTCTTGAGTTGACTTCCTTCCAGATTCCAAATATGCCCTTCACGGTACTGTGTACAATTTGTAAGTCATTCTATGACTCATGAAGGGGTCCATGGAAATTGACTTGTATGTTTCTTCTTTACTTCAGTCTCCAGTACCATTCACAGTGCCCCACCATGGCATGTGGTATGATTTACGCCCCATGGTGCGCACCGTATATGGTTACTTTGCAGTCTTTCATTTCTAGTTCTTCAATTTGTCTCCAAATCTATGCCTCACTTATATTTCCTGAAAGACAACACAGAACACACATCATGAACACAAAACATTCTTGGGATTTGCAATTATTCATAGTTTTAGGCGCCGAAAATGTTGTAACTTCATGATACATCATCCCTATCTTATCATCATCTCATGATCATTAGGGTCGTAGATCACCATCATATCATCATCATTATAATCATAAAGTCATACTTTCATACTTAGAATCATATTTATGAAATCATAACTTAGTCATAGAAAATTAGAGATGACATGAATTCATAGTCAATTGCACCAAAGTCTTGTAAAAATTATGCAATTTGACAATAATCCATGCTTAATTGAGTAAATAGATCATAATTGAATAATAATTTATGCAATTGGATAATAATGGAACAAGACTCATTATGGACTCATGAACCCTAAATAGAATTTAAAGAAAATTCATAAAGATATCATCAATTTCATGTAATTGAAACGAATTCATATTAGGATAGATCAATAGTCATAGTTTAGATCATAATTGAAGAAATTGGGTAGAAGTTGAGAAGATCCATAAAATTCACATACTTGAAATAGGGTAGAAATTGAGAATTTGAGAGGAGCTCCATGGATGAAAGGATTATATGAATGAAAACTCACATACCTCAAGTGTTAGCCTTAGAATTTGAAGAGAAATAAAGAGCTTGAGTTGGTCTTTAATAGAGTCCTTACTTGATTCTAAAACCCCGTGAAATTAACGAAACGGTCCTAAAATGTAATCGTGCATACAACTCGTCTTCCAAAGCTTCGATAAGAAATTTGAGACCGAATTTTCGATCACCGCGGAAAATCGAATCAGAAAATGGTCTCTACCCAATTTAAGAGCAATCGGAGAAAAAAATAATTTTTTCTAATTAATGTCGAAACAATATTTGTCCATGCCCCTAGCGCGACGCGGAGGGGGGCACGGAGTGACACTTTAGTTTTTTTTAAAGAATTTTGATGGGAATTAAAAAAATTACAAAAATCACGAAAATACACTGGTCCGCGCCCCTGGTGCGTCGCGAATCAGTGTACATATTTTGACCTTTTTCTTGTAAATTTCAGGAAGGGTAATTTGGTCATTCCTGACCCACTTTTAAGTCTTAAAACATATTTTAGAGGTCGTTTATTAGTGATTGAGGGTTGAAAACTCATTATTTTTCTAAGTTTTCTACGTGAGGGTTCTTGAGAGAAGAAGAACAGAGAGTGGAGGGTTCTAAATTCGAGTGTAAGTTCTTGAAGGAAGATTGATAACTTTTTAACACAGGTATGTAAAGGCTATCCAGAGCATATAATTATTCTTCCATGTGCCCCAATACATGTAATAGGTTGACAATTGATAGTTGGTGGGTCTTAAGTAGTGATTCTTGAAGACTTTCTTGAACATGATCTTTATTCCTTGAACATCATCTTTAATTTCTATATATTATCTCAAATTGATGTTCATCATACTTGTATTTACTATTTATATGCATTATTGTGTGATCGTATACCTAAATTGCATGATTTCCCTTGATTAATACTTCAAGAATGAACTTAGGAATAATGTCTAGAGCCTTGATTGTTTGAATGTGCAGATTGTTGGAGTTTGAGTCATGAGATAAGGGTGTTGATGACTAAAACTAATTAAATTAGTGTTCTTAAAGACTAATAAGACCGAACCTTAGTTTTGAAGGAATAATCTTACTCTTTTAGGTGATAGATGATGAGATGCATTGAGTGTTCTTGCCCCTAGGGTTTGAGTGATGGAAATCCTTGATGACTGATAAAATTATGAGAATGTTGAGTCCTCGGAGAAGTATTAGCACCAAAATGGGTAAGAGTGAGTCCCACGCGCACTCATTAACTACATGGCCAGCATAGAAGAGGACTGGACCATGAAAGCAGATGTTTCCTTTGCCCCTTAGAGGGCTTGAGAGACTTCTTTAAGGATCCCTGACAAATTTGTCCCATACCCTAGTAAGGTGTTGGATGAATGTGGCAACGACATCTCTTCATTGTATCATCACCGGCTCATAGGTGGTGGTTGTCCGTTATAGAAAATTCCAAATAGGTTTCATGATGATAGTACTCTGAAGTTGATTTGACTGTTTGATGTCTTGATGGATAATGAGGTAATAGAGTCCTATCTCCTACTCTGAGTTTAAGGATGAGTAATTGATAAGCTGATTGTCATTGTTTATCATTTACTTTAGCCCATTTTACATATAATACATTGAATGTACTAACGCCCCTTTGGTGTTGTATCATTTTATGATACAGATTCTGTAGACAGAGGACTTCAGCAGCCTAATCGTTGAGGTTTTACAAATTTTTAGACAGAGACTTGGTGAGTTCTCGCTTGCTTTCGGAGGACATATTTATCATTCATTTATCTTGATGTATTTTCTCTGATTATGATAGCCATGGCCTGTCATGGTACCATCTTAGACAGTAGTTATAGAGGCTTCATAGATATAGATTGATGATGGCTGATGTTGGGGTTCTTTTCCCCGTTCCCTTTCTTTACACTGAGATTGTCCCTTTTTCTCACATTTCATTTATGATAGACTGAGTTCATAGTTGTAGCCCACTTATAATTGCTATTTCTTGGTTATCTTCTGCTATTGAACTGATTAAAAGAAAGTGATAAGACTAGGTGGTCCGCTTGGGGGATATCAATAGTCTCTAAGTGCTAGTCACACCTAGGGTACCCTCTCGGGGTGTGACAAACTTGGTATCAGAGCACAGAGTTCAAGTGTCCTAGGGAGTCTATGAAGCCATGTCTAGTAGAGTCTTGTTTATGGGTGTGTTGTGCACCATACTTCATAAGCAGGAGGCTATGGGACATTAGGAAGTGCTTCCTTCTTCTATGATTTATATTCGTGCGATAGAGTTTGACCTTATGGAAATCCCATTTTAACTCGTGCATGATGCATTTACAGAAAATATCATCAAAGAAAAACAACCGCTCAGAGAGATGCCGTAGCCCCAGCTGCTAAGAATGCCTAACCTGAGGCCCCAGTTCAGATGGAGGCAAAGAGACGGGGATGCCCTGCTAGGACTGCTGAGGTCCCACAGGCGCCCCCTGCTCAACCCTAGCCAGCCCCCACTACCGAGGAGAGTTTAGAGGAGCCATCATTATGCTGACTCAATTGCTGGCCTCCCAGGGTAATAACCAAGGTCCTCAAGCTCCTAATTCTACCTCATAAGAGCCCTCAGCTACCACCAGACTTAGATACTTCTTGAGGATGAACCCGTCAACATATACGGGATCGAAAGTAGAAGAGGGCCCCAAGAACTTCATTGATAAGATGTATAAGGTTCTGAAGGTGATACATGATGATGAGATTAAGGGAGTTGGCTTGCCTCCTACCAGCTGAAGGATGTTGCTAATGTATGGTATAATCAGTGGGAGGAGAGTAGAGGTGAGAATGCGGAGTTTGTAGCATGGGAGGAGTTTGAGACAGCCTTTCTTGACCACTTCTTTCCTCAAGAGTTGAGGGTGGCGATGGTGGATGAGTTCGTGAATCTAAAGCAGGGATGGATGAATGTGAAGTAGTACAATCTTAAGTTTATTAAGTTGTTCAGGTATGCTCCAGAAGTGGTGCAAGACATAAGAGCGAGGATAAGGAAGTTTGTGTTTGGTCTGGCAGACATGTGTAGAAAGAGTGTAAGGCAGCTTTACTGATTCTAGCCATGGACATCTCTAGAATTATGGTGTATGCCTAGCAGACAAAGGAGGACAAGAAGAAAGATAGAGAAGAGCAGATGAACCAAAAGGCAAAGTCAGCGGGAATGAGCCTAGCCCGCAGAGACAGAATAAGGGTGATAAGTCCTACTTTCAGAGGAGATCATCCCATCCTACACCATCTATAGCAAGTGCACCTATGCAAACAAATAGGTATGACCAGAAATCGTATGGTTATCAGAATTTCAGGGCTTCGGGTGCTCAATCTTAGGCCAGTGTGACCCAAGGTACAAGGGGAAAGCCATCTTGTGGCAAGTATGGTAAGCTTCATCTGGGTGAATGTCGTGTGGGCAAGGATGTTTGTTATTCATGTGGAAAAGCTGGTCACTTCAGTTATGAGTGCCCAAAGGAGAGATGAGGTGAGGGAGCAGCAGACCCTAGTCATCCGCAGCCCCTCCAGCGGGCAATCAGTAGAGAGGTGCCACTACTGGTACAGGAGACGAGACAAATTGCCTTTACGCTATGGGTAATCGATAGGATCAGGAGGCTCACTAGATGTTGTCACAGGTATGCTTTGAGTCTTTACCTTTAATTGTTATGCATTACTTGATCCGGGTGCCACCTTATCTTTTGTGACCCCTTATGTGGCTAGTAAGTTTGGGATTCTTCCCGAGTGTTTGCTTGAACCTTTTGCTATTTCTACTCCTACTAGTGATTCTATCTTAGCTGAGAAAGTTTACAGGGATTGTGTAGTGTCTATGTATCATAGAGACACCTTAGCTGACTTGGTAGAGTTGTGATGGTTGATTTTGATGTAATAATGGGCATGGATCAACTTCACACCTGTTATGCTTCTGTCGACTGTAGAACCCGGATTGTTTAGGTTCCAATTTTCTAATGAGCCTGTCTTAGAGCGGAAAGGGAGTTTTGTTACCCCTAAGGGAAAATTTATTTCTTATCTTAGAGCTAGAAAGTTGATTTTCATAGGTTGTATTTATCACCTCGTGCAAGTTAAGTCTGGTGATGTTGAATCTGCTACTCTTGAGTCAGTACCAATAGTGAATGAGTTTCCTGAGGTGTTTCTTAATGACCTACCTGGACTCCCCCCCCCCCCC
>DF361540.1:990-17357 GCA_000787875.1 Solanum virginianum | reverse complement strand
GGGGTTGAGATCATTTTTTCACTCAATTTTCTACGCTGATCGAAAATCCAGTCTCGAATTTCCCATCGGAGCTTTGAAAGACACATTTTACTCACGATTACATTTTAGGGGCATTTCAATAATTTTATGGGGTGTTACATTATCTAATCTCTAGCTAAAATTAATTTTTTTTTCTAAACAACATTTTTATTCATTAACCAAACAATAAAAAATATTTTTCGAAAAATATTTTCCACTCACCAACCAAACATGAGAAAATGAGTTAGAAATCAACTCATTTTCTTAGAAAACATTTTTCATGGAAAATACTTTCCTCCATACCAAACACACCCATAAACAATATAAATTTTCAATGAAAAACATATAACAGAGATAGAATAATAAAACCTAACTAACAAATTTGAAAAGTTTATATTATGATATTGAAATAGTGTCATGCCGCATAAGTTAATATAGCGATATTAAAGTATTGTTGATAAATTTTACTGATTGAAATTTGATGAAGATACAAAAAAATAAATTTGATCTTTTTATAAACACATAACAATAGTTTTTCTATAATGTAGAAAGTTTGACCATTTGAAAAACTTAAGAATATTCAATAATAAGATAATAAAAATAGTGAAAGGAAAATTATAAATTGAAAGAATAAACAATTTTTAAGACTTTTGTTAATAATATATGAATTATTGTTTTCCTTATAATGTATATATATGTCCCTTTCCCTTAAAAAAGTAAATATAAGAATAATAATATTGATTTATGATAACCGTCATAATATAAACAAAGCAACAAAATAGATAGTTACATAAAAAATGATGCTACAATTAACTAAATACTATTTCATTTTTCAATTATTAAAACGATCTTTATATTATATTTTCTATTCAATTTTTTTTTAAAAGTGTGAATACATGAAATTCTTGTAACAATATCACATATATATATACATCTTTGACAGAAAATGGGGGGCCCAAAAAAATTGGGGCCCCAAGCTATTGCTTTAGTGGCCTTATGGGCGAGACGACCCTGAAAATAAGTCAATCAGCAATAAATAAGTCATAATATATGCAATGTAAGCTATATCATAAAAACTCATGAAATCATATATATATATATATATGAAATTGAGAGATTTAGTTTGAAAAATTCTTAGGCTTCATGGGTGGAAGGTAATCATGGGTGAAACCCTCATACCTGAGATGGAAATCTAGAAAATCCTTAAGAAATGGTAGGGGAACTTGAGGAAACCCTGTGTTCTTAAGCCTTGAGAGGAATTTGAGAGGAAGATATCTTTAGTGACTTTTTTGTGAATGAAGTGTAATTGCAGGATTTTGGATAGTATAGTGTAGTAAGGGTAGTCTTTAGGAACCAAAATGACATAGTTTCGGGCTTAGCATATGAGAAAAAGACCAAATAGCCCTTCATTAAAATTGTTGGGCGGATCCACGAAAAGGAAATCTATGGATCATAGTTCAATCTACGGTTACAGATAAGAGGTTTTGTACAATGAGGCAACTTCCAAGGTTTCAGGATCTCAAACCATGAAGCCCTTTTATGACCCGTAGTTCCATTAATGGGCTCATCCTATTTGTTCATAGATGTACTTCAAAAACTCAAGTTTGGGTTTGAAATCAAGAGCTCAAATTAGTACTCGTAATTCTTTTTATGGTTTGTAGACCACTCCTTGTAAACCCCACCAAAACTTAGCCAATATCACTATCTCAAACCCAAACCATGAGCCTGCCTTATGATCCGTCAACATGTAAAAGGTTTTTTCCCATTTAACCTCTTCTTATACTTTTTTGAACCTCAACTACGACTTCAATACATGATTTATATGTTCATTTACGATTTGTAAGGACCCTTGTTACTTCTGACCAACTTCTCAAACTTTCACCAAGTGTCAACGCCCATCCCCGAGGCCCACCTACGACTTGTAGACATAATCATGAGCCATAGATGGTGCTGGTATATTACTGCACCAAAAATCAGAGTTGCACTCTCTCTCCAATTTTTGACCTTTTAACTATACAGAGTATTACACTTGCTATGAAATTTGATGTTAATCCCGAGATCTTGTTAGATCCTTTTTATTTATATTCATACGAGTGATTCGGTCTTTAAAAAAAGAGTTTGCAGAAATTTTTCAATCTCAATTTTTCTAAAATTTTCCAATCTCAATTATAGAAATTCTCGATTTTGAGCTATGCGGGGGCGGGTTGAAGTAGCTATTTTTTAAGACTAATACGGGGTGGAACGAGTTGCGAGTTTAAAAAATCAAAGAGGAATTCGAAGAAATTAAATTTTTATAATTAGTAAAAATCAAAGATATAAACTTTTTATGTTAAACATTGATTTTAATTTTATTTTTTTTTTTCTAAAATTTAAACTATATTTGTCTGATAAATTATTTGTTGTTAAAATATTAATTAGAAATTTTTAAATAACGGTTAAGAAACAATGATTAAAATGTCAACTAAAAATAGTTAATTAGTTTTAAAACGTTAAATAGCGAAAAAATTAAATTTAATTAAAAAATTAAAATTTAAGCGAAACGAAAAAATTTAGCTCAACCTGACTAATTGGAATCAGGGTTTGCAGGCAAACGGTTATACTGAGAATGTGGAGAACTGGAATCAGGCTCCACAGGTGAGTGACAATAGGGGGACTGTGACTGACTGGAATCAGATGTCACTGGTGGTGTCACGACTTACTAGAATCAAGCCTCGCAACTTAACAATGGGTACCCGTCACATTTGGAATCAGGTTTGTCTCAAACTGCCAACATTTTTTTTTTTTTGTCTTTCCCCAATTTTGCAGTACTCTCGCTAATGATTAAAAAGTATTTGTCCATGGTGGGCAAAGAATCCTGTAGGAGGTTCAATACCTTAGCTCAATTTGATGGATGTTGTCTCTGAGAGAGTTGACAGTTCAAGTCTTGCGATGGGGCCGTGCGACTATACCCGAGCTCTGTGCCGACAATCATTCCTTGGTCCACTAGTTGGTGGAAGTCCCAGTATGAAGGAGTTGAATAAATGGATTGATGAGAGGATTTCAAACACTGAATCTTTTTACATGGATTACAGGAAAGGCGAAGTTTTGAGGTTGCTTCTGTCATTGCTAAAAATCACATGTCAATATTATGGGAAACTCCCTTCTCCTTTTGGTACTGAGGCTGTATTGAAGGTAAAAATTTTAAATTTACAGGAATAACATGCCTGTATTTAGTTATTGATTATTTGTTCTAACCTTTCAAAACAAACCATTGGTTGAAATTGAGCTCTGGTCCAACTGAGTAAAGTTTTATTCCGTTGCTTATTGTTTTCTGTTTCTGTTGCCTATTTAGGCATATTAACTCCTTTCACTCCTAATGTCTTTGACATCTCCATCTTACCTGGACTTGCTTTTGTTGGGTTTAGAACAAAATGCCACCTTTATCAACTGAAAGACTTAATAAATGCCTTTGCTGGTCAAAGTTCATTGGCTTCGGTAACTTATGGTATCATCACATTCTGACTTTTATGGTTTCTCTTGCGTCTTACATGTTTTGGATCTAAAATATCCTTTGGCTTTTTATATGAATTGCTCTTTATATTTTTATTGTTTGACTTGATGATCTACAGAATAGCTGCATCTTCCCCAAGTTTAAGAAATTCAACTGGCTTCTCTTCCCTAAATGATGAGAGCATTAGGTAGAAAACAAGAAAGAAAATCCAGTAATGGATGTTGACTGCAGTTACACAAAGAAATTGTAGTGCTAGTAATAGCACTACCCCACATATAATAATCAAGAGAGAAGAAACCATAATTAGGCGCTTGCATAACCATGTAAAGATGACGAACTGGTGCTTATTCATCTTGGCGATTGTTTGTGGAAAGAGAAGAGTGATGTATGTCTTATGGCTTGTTTTTCATCTATATTACTCTTATTCAGTGAATTGCCTTTGACTTTGTTGTCTCTACATCATTGTCTATCTCAAAGAGTGGCTGGACTCTGGAGGTATTTGGGGAAACGTTTTTCTTTTTCATCATATTGTGTTCTCTTTTGATGATTTTCACTACAGAACTACATGAAGCCTCGAGTCCGTTGTCATTTGAAGAAATCTTTTGCTAGAATTAACACCCTAGCTTGTAGTATTGTAATACCTTATACTAACTAGGAAAGAGTACTCAAGATCTAGCTGTTATAATTTTGATGAATTTATGTACTTATGCTCTTCACAATATTTGGCTAAACTTGGCAAAGTTTGCTATGCTTGGTTTTTCATGTTCCCTTTTTACCATGTCTAAAGAAAGTAGTGAAGGTGTGTCTTCCTTTTTTTTAAATGCCTTTTTAGATTTTTCATCTTGGACAAGCCTGATAGCGAGAAAAAAAATTGTCTAATTTTATTTTGACCAAAATCAATAAACTTAGTATCTGTTGCTAATTTGGTTCTGCTACTTTAACAGGAAATTGATGTTCCAGAAACAGCAGTAGCCAAATTGTTTGCATCTGTGAAGAGGAACGGGATGCAACTCAATCAATATGGCACTGTTGCCCAGTGCTTGCAGCAATTGCCTTCTGAAGGGCAAATGCGGGTAATTCTTTTGTAACTATCTGTTTTTAGTTGCTATTTTAATTGTTTGCTAGATCAGCCAACCGTTTTCGTTACATGCTCTAGGGTACAGCTTCTGAGGTTCAAAGTCTTCTAGTATCTGGAAGAAAGAAAGAAGCATTACAAAGTGCACAAGAGGGGCAATTGTGGCGGCCAACTCTTGTTCTCGCTGCACAACTTGGTGATCAGGTCTGTCTGGTTCTTAGTTGCCTTTTACCCCCAGCCTCTTCTCTCTCTCTCTCTCTCTCTCTCTCTCTCTCTCTCTCCCTCCCTCCCTCTCTCCCTCTTATACATGTGTGTGCGCGCACAGTGTTTGTGTGTATATATAAAAATATTTATCTTTCTATCATTATATTTTGATTTCATGTGTAATTGTAGTTCTATGTAGAAACAGAAGCAAATGGCACTTCGACAGTTGGTAGCAGGATCACCTTTGCGGACACTCTGCCTATTAATTGCAGGTCAACTGGCTGATGTCTTTTCTGTAAAATCAACAGCTCAAAGTGGCATACCTATTGTAAATGCGGTTCAACAGCCTGTACAGGCTTTATGTTCATAACTTGTTACAAGCAGTTAGTATTCATTATCTTATTTGCTGTCTTTTCCCCTTGAACTCATTTTGCAATGATTTGCCTAAGCCTCAGGAATTGCACCTTTAAAGTGATCTTGCCATTGACATACTCTTGTATCTTCATTCTATAGAGTATACAGTATGTTATTTCTATAACCTGCCGTGCAGTCATAAATATAGTATCAGAATCATTCTTTAACTTTTAAAGCTTCAGCCAAAAGAGTTTAGGAGACATTTTAGTGCTTACTGAGAGGTTAATAGTGATATAAAAAGGGAAATGGAGCATAGCTACGTAATTTTTAATCCTTGGAATTTCAATAAGGCTGCTCTTTTGAAGTGCGAGGACTTCTGTTTGGTTGGAGATAAGTTAGGTGTGGGGCATTGGGGTCCAAATCTCACCACTGACAAGAAAAGGAAAAGAAAAAGACTACGCAAGTTTTCTCCATCCTCCTCAGGCTAGGCGGACTTAGTTACTCAACACCTATGTTATTGAAAGGCAGTAGGTACCCAGTGGAATACTCAAAGAGAATGTAAGGTGGATTCCACCATTATTAATAAAAAAGTTAGGTGTAGGCATTGTTCCGTCAGATGTACAGAGATTTGATGATTAATTAAAAAGTTAGGTGGAGGCATTATGATTGTTGGTTAATGTCATTTCGAAGTCCGTCCTTGTGTTTTGACATGTTGAGTTTGGTTGTTTATTACATAACACCATAGATTGTAAGTGGATCACTTTCTCTTGTTTTCCCTTTTCTTTAGAGGGAGTAATGTCTAGAAGTTTTTTGCCTCCCTGCTTTATTGATTGTTGAAGATTTAAGCATAATACTTTCGTTGGATTAGTACCTTATTTTGTTTTCTTTCTGTTTATCCTAATTTGGTGCTAATATCATGCTGGATGACTGGGAAGAGAATTTGGCTGTGATTGCTGCAAACAGAACAAAAGATGACGAACTGGTGCTTATTCATCTTGGCGATTGTTTGTGGAAAGAGAAGAGTGATGTATGTCTTATGGCTTGTTTTTCATCTATATTACTCTTATTCAGTGAATTGCCTTTGACTTTGTTGTCTGCTTCTTACGTGCAATTTTTTTTAAAAATGATCTAGATTTGTGCTGCACACATTTTCTATCTAGTGGCTGAAGCGAACTTTGAACAATATTTAGATACCGCAAGATTAGATCACTTGAAATTCCCCCGAACTTATGCTAGTCCAGATCTAGACGTTGCCTACTATTTGAACGCCTACACAAAGATGGCGTTCTTGCAGATCCGAATGTTTAGTTTGTTGGGGTTGGAGTTAAAGGAGACGCAGAGATATTGCTTCATGTGGCTATACTGTTGATTTGAATCAATTGGCATTGTATGGGATTGAAGAGAATGACAAAAGAATGTGCTTGGGAAAGTGCCACTGAATGTGACGTTGAGTAAGTGGGATGAACTGGTGTATGAACAAATTGAATATGCTGCTATTGATGCTTCTGTGTTCAAAGCCATCATCAACCGCCATTGTTGTTGGTGCAATACACGAGGAATGTTTCCAACACTTGCTTTGTTTTGAATGAGAAATAGTTCAGGGTAGATGAGAGAATTTGTTTCTATTTTTGAATCATTGTACCTGTGGCAGATTGTATAGTGAAATGAAAAGTCAATTGCAAAATTTTATTTGCTTAAGCATTCACTTTAATTTGTGCACAATAATTTTCTCAACATATAATTTACTCAACTAGGTTCAGTCTATAATTTCAATTCAATAATTTATCAGATGGAGAATGAATATTTCAACTGTACAATGTTTCTCTAGACCACTTTCCTTGTGTTTATAATAAGAAGTTAGTGAAACAGCAGGTGTAAAGAGGGATAAAAGAAATAAAACCTATATCCCTACAGCTAAATTTGCTTTCAACATACAACTGATCTTACAAAAAGTAGCTATATAAAAAGGAAGACGAGTGGGGTATGTTGTGGTGTGAGAAGACAGGAAAGGGTTTTCCATCTTCTCACACCACACTCTGCTTACCACCAAAGTGAAGAGATTCCGAGCAGGATAACACGATGACAAGCAAAACTTGGTATATACATCTTGTTGCGTCACAGGTCCACTTCATGAAGGTCATCACTGAAACTGCCGTCATTCATTGAGGGATGCATCGAATTAGCATCATTAGGCATGAATGAAGACGGCGGCATACTCAATCTAGAGCCTGGTGGTTTTATTTCAGATTTATTTGGTGAATAAGCATCAGGAAAGCTTCCACTCCATGATGCAGTTCGACGGGAGTTGGCTGATAGAGAGCTGGTGCCAGTTCCTCTATTGGATATGTTGTCCATGCTTGCAAATCTTTGCATAGGCGCAGCGCTTGATGTTGGTGCAGGAACATGAAACAATCCATTAACAGCAGCAACTGAGTCACTCTCACTATTGCTTGAAGCTTCTTGCTCATTGGAAGTACTGGTCCCTGTCTCTTCAACAGGGGACATCAGAGCGGGAACAAAAAATTTGGCATTGTCAGCAGTAGCTGGCTTTATGGAAGGAACAGAAGGTGACTGGAATAGATTTATTGGGTTAACACCACCTTTGTTGAACGTGTCAACGTACCTGCCAAAAGAAGGAAGAGAACCCAGTCAGTTTTTTCTATTTATTTAGTTATACAAGAGACCACCACATGCACTCATCCTTTTGATGACCCTGTCTTTATACCCAAATAAATTTTCTGGATGAAAGCCCTAGTACATGGTCAGTTTAAGTAAATAAAAGTAGGTTTGAAAGCATTGCTTCTGCAAAAGTGACAAGGATTAGTTCTTACATTATTAAACAAGCCAGTCGATTAAATTTAACTTGGAGCCACCATAACTCATAGATAAAAGTGAACGTCCTCCACCTAACCCTACTATATCCTAAGGCCATGCCTCCACCTAACCCTACCAATTAGCCTACTACTCTAATTCGCGACCTCCACTTCTTTCTGGATCAGTGTCTCATCAGGTGGATGTGTTTTGGTTCCGGGGAGGGTAGAGGGTATCTTTCTCTTACCTTGGAGGCAGAGAGGCAGCTTCTGATAGACTCCTTGGCTCAAGGAAAATGAGTTCAAAGCAGTTTGGAAAAAGAGACAACAAAAGTGAAGAAACCACGGCAAAAACTATAAAAAGCATGACAATCAGGGCGATGTAGGATGTGTATACACTAAAAATTGCTCGTTTGACTCATAGGAGCTTATCAAGTATTGCTCTCGCCAATTTCGAATCCTCTTTCAGCATATTGGACCAATTAGGTAAACAAGGGCTGTTTTGCCTAAGCCACCAAAAGGTTCATTCAGTCAGGGATGATTTATCTTAAGGGTCATTTGGTAGAATGCATTACAAGAAATAATGCATGCATGCATCAGCTTTGAGTATTAGTAGTACCAGTTTGGTTACCTGGTACACTTTTTCAACTTATGTAAAACTAATGACTCTATTGTGTTATAGCATGCAAGGAAATTTAATGCATGCATTAGCAAGTCAAAGAGACAATTAACCCCCCAAAATCTTTTTACATCTTTCCCACCATATTTGTGGTGGGTGGGTATCTTCATAAATAAATTTTTTTTAATACAATGCATGCTATTTTTAAAACACCAAACCAAACAATGCATAAGAATTAATGCAAGCATTACTAATATACTCAATTTAGCATTATTCTTATCCACCCTGCTGAACGACCCTTTATAGCTGTCCAAAGATGTCACTGACCATACCAGGTCTCTACTGGTACACTTTTTTTATTGGTCTACTGGTCCAATCATATCATATGTAAATAAATCACACAAAAATCACTTGCCTTGACCGAACGCCCATACGACCACGAGCCGAGAATTGGTTGGACATAGGCGGAAGAGGTGGTATTACTGCACCATTATCAGCTGAAGTTGGACTCTTCATTTCCGGAAATTCATTGTTGCATATAGGACTTTCACTTTTTAATACACTCTTCACATTATAATCTGTTGCTCCATTCTGAAAAGCAGCAGTGGTTGGTGGAGGTGCAAGGGGCGGTTCTGCAGCAGGAAGTTCAGCGCCTTCCTCTACCCATCTTTTAAGTTTTTCATCATAATAAAATTTATTTGAATCGCCCAATTTTGCCTATAAAGAATGAAGACAAAATGAAACAACCGTCAACATCAAATTTTGTGAGGACTACAATCTAGAAAACGACAAAGATGAGAGAAAAGAAAATATCCACCTGACGGCCTTGACGGGGTTTGAGGACTAATCCAACAGTTTTCTGGAGAAGCTGGGAGCCAAAGCCAAAGCCACGAAAGCGTGATATCCCTCCAGATGCATTGCTTCCTGTGTTACTTGAGCTTGCGTCCTTTGATGAGTCAATACAGTTTTCTGGAGAAGCTGGGAGCCAAAGCCAAAGCGACGAAAGCGTGATAGCCCTCCAGATGCATTGCTTCCTGTGTTACTTGAGCTCGCGTCCTTTGATGAGTCAACCTGATCCACCACAAATTCACAACAAACTCCTCTTTTCAAGCCAGATTACATAGATCGAGTCCAAAGTAATATTTACAAAGAAACAGGATAAGACACCTGTCTTGGAGTTCTTCCAATGTCAGGCTCCGAAACACTTCTATTATGCATTGTCATTCTACTGCTATCAGCTGTCGATTCACTTGTTGGCTCTGAGGGGATCAGTGATGACATTGCCATGGTTGATTGACTACTTGAGACTCTAGGCGACACAAACTGATGATGATGTTCATTCCCTTGTGAACTACCACTTGTTGGCATCGATGGTGGCAAGCCCCCGACAACACGATGAGCCGTGCTATCAAAAAGATTAAGCAATTTACCAACCAATTTTGCAGGAGCCAAATTTGTGGAGAACCCTCCCTGTATTCAAAATGTTCCACAATGAGTACCTCTGAAACAATCATCCTAACATAGATGAGAGGATAAAGAGGTACCTGTTGGTGAGTTTTAATCCTTTCCCCGAGAGATGACACTAACTGTCTCAATGTTTCAGTCTCAGGGGTTCGGCCAGTTTTAAGTGATTTTGACAATGCTTGACAGTACCTAAAATTAAAAATGCTAAGGAACCAGCTGAAAGGATCTCAAGTAACTAGCTGAATAAAAAACTCAGATACTTACTTTAATGCATCTGATATCCTCCCAACTTCAGCTAGCATGTGTGCATACACAAGTTTATATGGTTGAAAAGGAGGGAGAATAAATTGAGAATTTCCCAGCACCTTTGAGTATTCATAAATCTCAGTCCTCTGTCGATACAAGCATTTTGATTAGTCAAGTGAATGTTAACTAGTAGCACATACAGTTACATGAGTGAATTTGCTGTTGTGGCACATGTTCCACATTTCTTCCTATTGACTAGAAAATGCACAAAAACTAGAGGTCACCAGCACCTGAATAGCCTCTGGACTAGCATAAGTTCGGGGGAATTTCAAGTGATCTGCACCCACAAGACACAATCTTGCAGTATCTGAATATTGTTCAAAGTTTGCTTCAGCAACTAGATAGCAAATGTGTGCAGCAATAATCTAGCATTTTTCCAGAAAATGTATGTAAGAAACAGACAACAAAGTCAAAGGCAATCCACTGAACGAGAGTAATATAAAAGAAAAGAAGGCATAAGACATACATCACTCCTCTCTTTCCACAAACAATCGCCAAGATGAATAAGCACTAATTCGTCATCCTTTGTTCTGTTTGCAGTAATCACAGCCAAATTCTCTTCCCAATCATCAAGCATGATATTAGCACCAAACTAAGATAAATAGAAGAAATCATAATAAGGTAATAATCCAAAGAAAGTATTATCCTTAAATCTTTAACAAGCAATAAACTAGGGAAGAAACACTAGAAAGTCAATATCTAGACATAACTCCCTCCAAAGAAACGGGAAAACAAGAGAAGATGAGCCATTTACAATCTATGGTGTTACTTAATAAAACGAAAATCAAAACATCAAAACATAACACGAGGGTCCTCACTCAAATAACATTCATAAATAATCATAATGGTTAAGGGTAGCTATGAAATATTGCGTGGGTATATTAAGGTTCTGCACACTCATCATCAAAGCTCTGCATGTTTTACACAACAATGACCACACCTAACTCTTTTTTTAAATAATGGTGGTGCCCAGGCCACCTTGATTATTCCCCCAGATACCCCTACCAGCACAGGTACCGAGTAACTCGAGCTGCCAACACTTGGGTGGACAGGAAGAACTTGCCTAGTCTTTCTTTCCCCTTTTTGTCTCTGCTAAGAATTTGCACCCCAATGCCCACACTTAACTTATCTTCAACCAAACAGAAGATCTTGGACTTCAAAAGAGCAGCCTTATTGAAATTCCAGGGATCAAAAAGTACACAGCTATGCTCCATTTCCCTTTTTTTTAAAATTACTATTCACCTTTAGGTATGCACTAAAATGTGTTCTGAGCTTTTCTTGTTGAAGCTTTAAAAGTCAAAGAACGATTATGATACTATTTTTACAACAGCATAGAAATGATATACTCTATAGAGTGAAGATAAAAGAGCATGTCAATGGCAAGATCCAGTTTGAAGGCTCAATTCTTGGGGATCAGGAAAATCATTTTTAAAAAAATGAATCCAAGTGGAAGAAAGCAGGAAAAAAAACTAATGAATACTAACTGCTTGTTATAAGTTATGAACACAAAACCTGCGCAGGCTGCTGAACTGCATTTACAACAGGCATGCCACTTTGAGCTCTAGAATCTAGAGAAAAGACATCAGCAGGTTGACCAGCAATTAGTAGGCACAGTGTCCGCAAAGGTGACCCTGCTACTAACTGTCGAAGTGCCATTTGCTTCACTGTTTCTGCGTAGAACTACAATTACGCGTGAAATCAAAATATATTAGATAGATATAAAACAGAGCAAGAGGAGAGAAGCACGAGGGTGGGGAAAAAAGGACTACGGAGAACAAAATAAACCTGATCACCAAGTTGTGCAGCGAGAATCAGAGCTGGCCCCCACAACTGCCCTTCTCGTGCACGTTGTAATGCTTCTTTCTTTCTACCAGATACTAGAAGACTTTGCACCTCAGCAGCTGTAGCCTTAAAGCGTATAACGAAAATGGTTGGCTGATTTAGCAAACAATTAACATAGCAACTAAGAACAGAAAGTTTGTATAAGAATTACCTGCATCTGTCCTTCAGAAGGCAATGGCTGCAAGCACTGGGGAACAGTGGCATATTGATTGAATTGCATCCCATTCCTCTTCACAGATGCAAACAATTTGGCTATCGCTGTTTCTGGAACATCACTTTCCTGTTAAAGTAGCAGAACCAAGTTAGCAACAGCTACTGAGTTTGTTGATTTTGGTGAAAATAAAGTTAGATAGGAGCTATTTTTCATGCTATCAGGTTAGATGGTTGTCCAAGATGAAGAATGTAAATACATCAAGGAAAGGAAGACATTCCTTCACATAATTTTTTTTGACAAGGTAAAAAGGAACTGCGGAAAAGCAAGTTTAGCAAGCTTCACCAAATTTAACCAAATATTGTGAAGAACATAAGTGGGTCAAAATTCTAGCTATTTTCATTTGAACATAATTATGTCTTTTTGTTACCCTTCCTCAGAAAAACATATGTATGTCAAAATTATAACTGCTAGAACTTCAATACTTTTTCCTAGTTATTATTAGGTTTTACAATATCAAAACCTATGGTGTTAATTCTAGTAAAAGATCTCTTTAAATGATGATGGACTCGAGACTTCATGTACTTCTGCAGTGAAAAACATCAAAGAGAACACAAATAATGAAAAAGAAACAACAACAACAACATACCCAGTGGAAAATAATGAAAAAGAAACACGTCCCCCAAAACCTCCAGCCACTCTTTGAGATAGATAGTGATTTAGAGGATTGGAGCGGAACAAAACAAAACCTTCCAGTGCCCAATATCTGCCCTACTTCACAACTCTGCTCATGTGGTGATGCAAGAGCCTAATTATGGTTTCCTCTCTCTTGGCTCCACGATTATTTATTTATTAAACTGCAGTCAACATCCATTATGGATTTTCTTTCTTGTTTCCTACCTAATGCTCTCATCATTTAAGGAAGAGAAGCCAGTTAAATTATTTAAAACTTGGTGGAGATGCACCCATCATGTAGGTGATCAAGTCAAAAATTCAAAAATATAGAGAGCAATTATCTAAAAGCCAAAGGTATGCTAGACTCAGAACATGTAAGGCGCATGAGAAACTATAAAAGTCGGTGTGTGCTTATACCATGAAGTTTCTGAAATCCAATGAAGTTGTACAAGCAAAAGCATTTATCAAAGTCTTTCAGTTGATAAAAGTGACACTTAATTCTATAAACCCAACTAAAGCAACTCTAGGTTAGATGGAGATATCAAAAGGCATTAGAAGTGAAAGTAGTTAATATGCCTATACAGGCAACACAAACAGAAAACAATAAGCAACGGAATATATTTTACTTAGTTGGACAAGAACTTGACTTCAACCAACAGTTTGTTTGGAAACATTAGAACAAACAATCAATAACTAAATACCAGCATGTTATTTCTACAAATTTTTCAAATCTTACCTTTAACACAGCATCAGTACCAAAAGGAGAACGGAATTTCCCATAATATTGACATGCTATTTTTAGCAATGACAGAAGCAACCTCAAAACTTTGCCTTTCCTGTAATCCATGTCAGCAGATTCAGAGTTCGCAATCCTCTCATCGATCCACTTATTCAAATCCTTAAGACTAGGACTTCCACCAACTACTGGACCAGGGAATGATTGTTGGCACAAAGCTCGGGTATAGTCACATGCCCCCGTCACAAGACTTGAACTGTCAACTCTCTCTGAGACAACATCCATCAAATTGAGCACAGATATTGAACCTCCTACAGGATTCTTTACCCATCATGCACAAAGACTTTCAATCATTAGTAAGAGTACTGCAACCAAAAATGTCAGGGAAAGACAAAAGTCAAAACAAATTTGACACAAACCTGACTTCCAAAGGATGAGCTCCCAAAAGAACTGTGATCTTTCATCACAATCAGTTTTCCACCAAAACCAAAAGAAATCAAAGCATGTGGCGGACGGCCAGCAGATGATTTTCCTGCAGTGGTAGCATGAGCAAACTGCTGGCTACTCTGAAATGCTTGTTGTGAATAACTGGCTGTGATTTGAGTCCCATAATAATCACTTGAGCCATGCTTCTGCTCATGATGCTGGAGTGTAGGCTGACTAAATTGCTGACCCAAACCCCTAGCAGAGAAATAACGTTTGTCATTTTGACTTTGAATTGTGTTTGCATTGTATGGAACTGTTCCATCATAATGATTAGGGATTTGGCTATTGACGCGGCTGCTTGCAGAAAAATCAGGGTTGTAGTTGTTCTCTAGTTGTTGGTTCCCCCTATATTCTGACACGGTTTTACTTTTTGCAACATTTTCATTTTTCCCTATATTTGAGCTATGCTGATTCTGATTGTAATTGCCGAAAGAACCAGACCAGTTGTAATCTCCTTCACTGCTGCTAAACTCTTGGGATCTGCTATTGTCATTGTGCCCATATGCACCGTAATTCCTTTGCTCACTAGAGCCAGACCAGTTGTAATCTCCTCCGCCGCTGCTAAATTCTTGGAATCTACTATTGTCATTGTGCCCATATGCACCGTAATTCCTTTGCTCACTATTGTGAGAGAAAGTCTGGACTGAAGCCAAATCATTCTGATCCAGTTGACTCTCACCTTGAACAGTTGATTGAGCAGACGATGTGTAGTTTTCCAGAGAGCGCCATTCAAGTGCAATAGTATCGTAATACCAACCAGGGTACTGAGGATCAAAAACCATATGTGACGGATACCCATTGTTAAGTTGTGAAGCCTGATTCCAGTCAGTCGTGACAACACCTGCATCACCAGCCAGTGACACCTGATTCCAGTCAGTCACAGTCCCTCGATTGTCACTCGCCTGCATAGCCTGATTCCAGTTTCCCACATTCTCAGTAGCACCATTCACCTGTGAAACCTGATTCCAATTAGTAACACTCTCAGTCGTACCACTCTCAGCTGCATTGCCAGATACTGACTGAGCAGTTATCTGTAGGTACGAAACCTCTGGCGTTCCATCAGAAACTAAATTAGAATCAGTACTTCCTTGTACATTAGCTCCTGATTCATAACTATCAACCTGATACCACTGCCCGGTACTTACATCATACTTCCATCCGGGATAAAGATTTTCCCAATATTGACTACTATTTACATCCTGTCCATCTGCAACTTGTTCTGCAGTAGCATCATGGGCGTAAAAATCTTGACCCTGTGTTAAGGAACTAGTATTCTCCGAATATGCTGTTTCATAAACATGTTTTGTGTCATGAACCAGTTCAGCGGGCAAAACAGTTAAACCCTTATTCATATTCTCACCCACATTTCCTGCTGCATCACCATTACTATCTCCCAATTCATTGAAGAAGTCCATGTAGGATCCAAAGCCAGAAGCATCGTTGGTAACTGGATCAGCATGGAAAGCAATCCATCCAACTTCCTTCACACCCGAAATGCTCGATCCACTAGTCTGATTCTCTGTCGTGCCATCAGTTACCTCAGTCTCCAAATTACCAGTGCTGGATTCGAGTAAACCATCTGAACCCACAGAAGTCAATGACACTAAAGAACCACTACTCTTCTCTCCATTCCCCTCAACTACCAAACCCGGTTTAACACTGCTAACACCACCTTTATCTACTTTCTCCCCTTCCTTCCCAGTATCACTACTTATACCACTATCAACTCCACTTTTAACATCATCACTTATACTGAGATCAGCAAAAGCTTTAACGTCATCAGCTTCTTTTCCATCAACACCCTTCCTTCCCAGTATCACTACTTATACCACTATCAACTCCACTTTTAACATCATCACTTATACTGAGATCAGCAAAAGCTTTAACGTCATCAGCTTCTTTTCGCACCCAAACCCGGGACCGTTGACGATGTAGTTACATTGAAACCAACATCGTCGTCATCATCATCATCATTAACCAACTTATCAAAAAAATCCTCATCCGTCTGATCCTCCACTAGAAATGGAGGATTCGAAGCCATCTAACTAATCCTAACCCTAAATCCTAACCCTAAATCCTAACAAAATTTCGCTCAATCAAACTCCAAAATCCAGCTAACAAGTACCAGATCCGACCT
>DF361541.1:22317-44127 GCA_000787875.1 Solanum virginianum | reverse complement strand
CAGAGATACCCGATTTTGTTCGTAAAAGGAGGTTGGATTTTTCTAGAATTCTTTTAAACAACTCCTTTATAACTCTGTGGGTTTTAAGTGTACAATGGTATCCAATATACTTGGAAGACTTACCTATATTACATTCCCACATTTATGGACTAGTGATGAAATGATATCCCTAAGCCCTTCCAGTGCTAGAGCATTTTTGTCAATGGAATAGCTAAGAGAAGCCTATTTTTGTTCCAAACTTGTAGCAAACTTTGGACAAACTACACTGAGAATGTTTTACAACTCTTTGATGTTATTCTGTAATAGAGTTCTAGACAAAAGTATGCACATCTCAATTTCAACCTTTCTCAAAGCTTTCCACACAAGGCTGAGCTCATTCCGAGCAGTGTACCCTTCTTCACGTACTAGAAGACCTGGAAATTTTATAAGTATTTTTGTAGTCTCTTTGGCATAAACATCTCCATCTTCTCTCATCAGAATCCCGAACAAATCATAGCTGATTCCTAAAACACTCATACTTCTCACCCAGGATTTCAGCTTCACCATGCCTATGAGGTGTGGATTTTTTTCCTAGCATGGGATAAATAGTTAAAGACACCAATAATACTTTCATCTTCCTTTAAATTGAAGTCTTTGTTGTTCAAGTTGTGGAAGGGAATACCCACCTCCCATTTCTTGAACTCGGCTTCCCAGTTAAGCAACAAACTGGATGGAGCTATGATTACTGGCCGACACTTTGGAAATAGCTTCAGAAAAGACTGAAGAAATACTATGGTGAGTCAAGTTTTTCCAGTGCCAGGTAGGTGTGCTATAATACATCCTCTCTTACTATCAGATATGAGCTCTCTCAGCCTCTCAAGAGTTATATCTCTAGCAATATTGTTCCACATGAACTCAAATCCTCTATGTTGATGAGGAAACATTATCGTTTTGGCACTTTGGGGAACTAAATCCCACATAGTTCCTTCTCCACAAACAGAAGAATACTGGGATGCAAAAGAATCAGAAAATCTTGAGCCATTAACATTCAAGAGTGATGGCCACTCTCCAAAATATTTTTTTTCATACCTCTATTGAGTTCTATGAGCCTGCATACAACAAAAGTTTATGAATTTAAGAGTGAACCAAAAATAAATTGGAGAGCAAGAGTTCATAAAATCAAATATATGCAGCAGAACAAAATAAAAGAATTTAGCAAAAGCTACTACATAACAGATCTTGTAAATGAAGTTCCAAATTGAAAAGAGAAGTGCTTGATAAGACCAGACTCATGTACTTACAAAATGAGGGAAGATGTGCTTGCTCTCCAAATAGACATATGAACAAACTGAACAGATGAGTCCAATTTGTTCATCTAGAATAAGATGGTTGTTCCCCATCTGACAGTCACTTATTTCTCTACTATGCATCAGTGATTTAGATGGATTTATAAAGCCAATGTGTGATTCTAAGACACATATGTCCATTTCAACAAAAGATCCTTAATTTTCTTTTCCCATTCTTTTTTTTCTGGGGGAAGAGGATCGTCATCTTCAAACCAGAATATTAAAGGAAGTGTTTCCTTAACAGGAACCTATTCCTTCTCCAGGAGCAGTGAGTTTATTCTGATCCTCAACATTTTTTATAGAATCAACAACAAACTTGAGAAACTCACACTCTTCAAGAATGTTCCTTCTATTTGTTTGAACAACATCCTTTTGAATAACAATAATTTTTACCTCGTAGTCCTCTTCATACAAGGATTTTGACTCTTTATCATCAGAAGAGGATTTTGACTTTTTATCATTAGACTCATCATCCCCACTAAGAAGAATGGGGCTGCTACAACTTCCTTTGTTTAAATTCTTCTTTGTCGACTTGGAAACTAAGCATGGGCGAAGAAAATATGCAAGGCGTATATTGTGCTTTTCACCCTCAACAACAAGCTGAGGTACTACCCTCCGATTCGACTCCTTTTTTCCTTTTTCATTCTCTTTAGGGAAGTCACATCCTTATGTTTTGTTTCCTTGTCATCAAAGTCACATCTTACATCATCAATTGAAGCTTTGGATTCCAACTTAGAATTTAAAGTCCTATCAGTAAACTCTTTGCATTTGTCCACTGTCCTACATATGCTTGAGGTAGAAGACACAATCTCATCCATTACATTCAACATAGGAGAATCCTCCTCCCTAATGATAATGACATCAGGATCACTCCCCTCCTCCTCAAAACCTTCATCATCAGATATTTCATTAGGCTGATTTGTGAAAGATTCAAAAGTTCCCGGACTGAAGTTCCTCCTTCCAGAGTTCTCCACATTTCTCTTTTCACCTTCAGAAGGCTCCACCAATTTTCTTTTCCTTCCACAACTAACATTTGCAGAACTACCACTTTGACTCAACCTGTTCCTCTTCTCAGTCAACTCGAGCATATATTTTTAAGATTGTTGTCTAGTCTTTCTCTTCGAAACAGCGCCATCCCCTGGATCCATCTTAAATCAAAATACAAAATTAAAATAAAAACATTTTAATATTTGTTATAAATTAAAATGCACAAGCATAAAGTATCTTAATGATACATTTATGCTTGTGCATTTTATAAATGCTAACCTTAAAAAAGAATTTTTTTCTTCTGGAAAATCAAGAATTGTATCTTGTGAATTCTTAAAATTGTAAAATCAGAGATGACATAAAGACTAAATCTTCCAATGGTGTCACATGAATTTAAAAGTGAATTGGCATGTTCACTCCAGCAAAGGAGTCTTTGGAAAAAAACAAAAGTGGATTCAACCTTCCAGCAGTGTCACATGAATTTCAAGAGTGAATAGGCGTGTTTACTCCAACAAAGGAATCTTTGGAAAAAAATAAAAGAAGATTAAACTTTCCAACGATGTCACATGAATTTCAAGAGTGAATAGACATGTTTACTCCAGCGAAGGAATCTTTGTTTTAATTACTTTACAACTTTTTCAAAATTATGGGACCCATTTTAGTTTCAAATTCATATGTAATTATATCTTTATTTAGGACTAGGAATAAAATACCAAAAAATCAAATTATCGAATTGAATCAAAATTTTTTGATAATTCAATATTTGGTAATTTAGTTATTTACTCTTCGATACTCAATATTCTGTATGATACCTAGAAACGCATATGTCTTTTAGTTATATCAATTTGCTTTTTCTGGATGTCTTCTTACATGATTTTGTATTATATCGTGCCTCTACATGCAAAAATAGAAATAATTGGAGCAACAGTATTAACTTTGTAATACGATAGACTATAATTTCAATACGGTATTACCGATTACCATAACTAGCTAGCGTTTGATTAACCGAATTACCAAATCAAATCTAAAAAATTGATATATAATATCTTCTTTTAATTACTAATTACTGAATTTGAAATTTAAAAATCTCGAGCTGAATACTGGATGTCCACCCCTAGCTTTGTTATGAATGTCATTGATATTTATATAAATTTTATAACTACTTTGAGTAAAATATTAATAGTCCGACATAGAAAAACACTTTAATTATGAACATCCCAATGAGGGACTCACACACACATATATAAATTTAAACAAAAATTTATGATTCAAATTTATGAAAAACAAGAACAGGGATTAGTTTGTGTTCATTTGGTCATTATAATGCAACACAATATTAATTGTGTTACATGTATAATTTCTTTCTTTTAAAAAATAATATGGGAGGTGAATTTTAATAACAATATCCAAAATGATTAAAAACCCGAATTAGTAAGAAATATTAGTGCTAATTTTGATGATTTGTATGCAAGATTCAATGAGGATCAAGCAGTCCAAAAAGGAAAGGACAAATCCCTTATGTCAAGGGATATTTGCATAAGAACTCTAGACTAGTGTGGTAACCCCTATTATTCTTGAAGCAAGATCCCAAGAATCATCTATATTGCATTTAAGGATTCTCTCACTGGGAGGACACTATTTTTGCTGCAGAGTCAGTTTCTATCGTAATAGAACTAGAGGTTGGACGTTCTTGCCTTAGTCTAAGAAAACCTGACTAAAAATAAGACTCATCTTGTAGTGTTGTACAAAATTTTGATATTGACAAATGCCCCTTACTTCAAGGCTTGCAGGAATGTAGATTGGATGAAACTAAAAATAAGGCTTGAAGCACTTATTTTTCCACCGTTTCTGGCTTCAAATTTACAGATCTGATTTGTATCAACAGAAGACATGAAGGGCGATTTGGTCCCACTGGGCATACTAGCTTTTTTGCAACATATTTTTAAGGTTACAGAAAATAAATTGCAATCATAAATCAAATATAAAAAAATAAAATTTTATTGATAAGTATGTGGGTACAAATTTGTTACTCTCTTGATTCTTCTCGTATTAGATTTCTCTGAGATTCGAGGGCTGTTAGTGATGTATTTTTCAAATGTAGGATGATATTGACTTCTTTGAGCCCTGTTTTGATCTATTTGTGATTATTCCCAGAATTTACGAGATATTTGAGATTTTGAGCTCTTTAGGAATACCCCAGAATTTGAAAATATTCGAGATGCCTTTTTAAGGGAATATAATACCCTTTATATAGTAATGAATTAGGATTTAAGGGAGCCTCTAAGAAACCCTGAAAGAAATAGGACTCATCTTGTAGAGTTCTACAAACTTTTGATGTCTACAATTCCATTTAAGGATACTCTCAACAGGAGGACACCATTTTCTGCAGAGTCAGTTTCTATTGCAATAGAACTAGAGGTTGGCATTCTTGCCTTAGTCTAATTATGGCAAAATCAAATTGCCTTTTAGATAACAATTTTAGGGTGCAGAGATCTTTCCTTCCAAACAAGGTTGTTTCTGTCATTCCAAATTCACAATATCAATCAACAACTTAAGCCAATTCAACAATAATGGTCTAGATTGTCACTATCCAAATGATGATTTTAGTCAAACTTGTTTTTCTGCATTACACTAGACTAAACAGTGCAATATTGCTTTTACCCCTTGGAGGTATGTAGCGCATAAGGATTGAAAAGTCTTCTCATTCATCAAGTTATCACCCATTGGAAGAACATCATTGAGAGCTTTCAAAACAAAATTCAACATAGGAAGGCATCATTGTTCCCAGATTTTTCACCAAATTTGTCCATTTAGTGTAGGTGTGTTAGCCTTGTGCAACTTCAAATATCCACTTTTGATAGTGTATCATCTTTTCCAATCAAGTTTCCATATCCATTGATAATTTGGAAGAATAAGTCCTAATTGGATTTGCTTATTGCAATCTATTTCATAAATAGAAAGAAGTGTCTCCAACAAGTGACTATTCCAAGTTCATGTGTACCAATCAATAATATCTGTTATAGAATAAGGACAAAGCCAAAGGAGCGAACTAAGCACTAAAAATTTCACTTTTCAAAATGTATGTTCCACCACAAGCATATTTTCCTTACCATGCTAATGACTCTTAACTATCCACATCACTTTCTATAATTAGTTATTCTTTACTGTCTTCAGAAATTTTCATTTTTTCACATTGTGAGTAATTTACTGTTACAACTACATATCTCATAGATAGGCATTTAATTCTCATTAAGATCATGATTAATTATGTCTTGAATTTTTTCCTTTTATGTTTTTGAAAATTCATAATCCCTGTTGGTTTAGGACGCTTTTAATAATAGATTTGGCAAAGAAATACATTGTCCTTTTAGGATTAGGAGAACATTTTTCTTATAAGTTTAGGACTACTTGGAGTCTATATATATAGGGAATATTGTTAGAGATTCTATAGGAAACAAAGAATTTATAATATAGTCCTAAGGGCTGGAAGACATTGCAAACTTTTTTTTTCTTTCAAAGCAAAAAACTCTCTCTATTTTTACTTAGAGGATTAGGCCTAGCCAGGCCTTGTTAAAACCTTTATGTTATTTTTTTCTTCTCTATCTTTTTTGTTTGTGATTGTGTGCTAGTTAATCCACAATATTTTTGCTATAATTGGTATAAGAGTTAGGCTAAAATTTTTGCATAATGATTGATACCAATAATTCACAACAATTGGTATAAGAGCCAGGTTAGGATTTCTGTAGAATAATTGATACCAATTGTCCACAACAATTGGTATTAGAGCTTTATTAGGGGTTCTATACATAATCAAAAGTTAAGATGTCTCTACCATCTTCAATAGTGAAATTGAGAAATTTGATGGAGGGGGAGGGTTAATTTTAGTTTATGGAAGAATGGAATGGGATAGTCCTTGGTGTTACAAGGGTAACGGTAAGCAATTGAGGAGGTGCAAGCAGGGCTATCTCGACCATAAGGGCACTAAAGCAATTGCTTGGGGCCCCAATTTTTTTAGGGGCCCCCACTTTCTCCTCAATTTTTTTGGGGCCCCACTTTCTCCCAAAAATATATATATATATATATATATATATGTGATATTGTCAAAAGAATTTCATGTATTGATAATTTAAAAAAATCAATAGAAAATATAATATAAAGATCGTTTTAATGATTGAGAAGTGAAATAGTTTTTAGTTAATTGTTTCATCATTTCTTATGTAGCTATCTATTTTGTTGCCTCATTTATATTATGAATGTTATCATAAACCAATATTATTATTCTTATATTTACTTTTTTAAGGGAAAGGAACACATATATACATTTTAAAGAAAATAATAATTCATATATTGATAATAAAAGTCTTAAAAACTGTTTATTTTTCTAATTTATTTTTTAATTTCCCTTTCATTATTTTATTATCTCATCATTGAATATTCTTAAGTCTTTAAAACCGTTAAACTTTCTACATTATAAAAAATCTATTGTTATGTGTTTATAAAAAGATCAAATATTTTTTGTGTATCTTCTTCAAATATCAATCAGTAAAATTAACCAACACTACTTTAATATCGCTATATTAACTTATTCAGCATAACACTATTTCAACATCATAATATAAACTTTTCAAATTTTTGAGTTAAGTTTTACTATTCTAACTTTATTATTTGTTTTTCATTGAAATGTTTTATTGTTTATATTCTAACTTCATAATGTCCTCATATATCCTACTCCCGAACCTCATTTGTAGGACTACACTTAGTATGTTATAATTATTCAATTTATATATGAGGTTTCTCTATGAAGTTTGACTTTAGGCCCCCAAACTTGTTGAGACGACCTTGGGTGCAAGCCACTAATCAAGATTATAATAGTGATGTACCTAGGTAATGATAATCATATAGTATTGCAACATGAAGGAAATATATCAGAGTGATCGACCAACCAAGAGATTTGATATGACATGTTATTACTATTCCATTGATATTCCGCTAGAAATGAAGTGGATTTTGAGATACTTGAAAGATATTGCAAATGTTTGCGTGACTTTTCTCAAAGACAAGCTAAGTGAATCACCAATATGTTATGTGAATTCAGATTTCAAAGATGACTTGCATAAGAGAATATCTCTAATAGGTTATGCTAGAAGGCAACATAGCAATATGGTGTTTCTCTCTCCACTACAGAGGTAGAGTATTTGGAAATAACTGAGGCAATGAAATAGGTTATATGGCTTCAAGGCTTGTAGCAGATAAAACATATAGTAGTCAGATTATTCTATCTAAGATATTATATCTAAATGGATTATTGATGTGAAGAAGTGTCTACACATGATAATCCAGGAGATATGATAAACAACATAGAATTGACCAGTAAGTTATGACACTCATAACTCTATCCTCACATGTACCTATGTTTCAAGTCTGACACTTATATTTGGGAAGTGTATTAGTGTTATAAGAGACCTCTAGTACTTAGTCGAGTTCAACACTTTCCTATTAATTGACTTTCTAGTATTAGATTATGAAAAGGTCAAATTTATATGAACATAACTATTAGCACACAAAGAATAAGATGTCTCATCACCTATCAAATGAAAGACCTTTGAATTAGCTTTCCAACACAACTAGTTTCACCTCATCTGGAGTTTGGAGGCAAACGTTATGGCCGTTTTACTGGAGACTGCCAGATGTAGAGTTATTCTATGAAACCCTTTTACGGGCCATAGAATGAAGTACGACCCATTTTATAAATCATGGGAAAAAGTCCTAAAACTTAATTTTTGGTCCCAGATTCTACGGACCAATCTACAAGTCATAGAACCTTCTACGAGCTATAGATTGGGCTCGTGAAAGTGATCTAGAGACCCAAATTATCCAAAAGTTTATGGAAGGGTCCCTACGGGCCGTAGAAACTTCTACAGGCCGTATATAGTCTCGTAGACAACCTGATCAACAATTTTAAAGAGGTGTATTTTTGTTGTTTCTGACCTTTTAAGCCTAAACTTGTTAGTTTTCACCTACTTAAACCCTAAAATGTAATTCTTCATATCATTAACTTTCAAACACTTGTCAAAATTCAGAATGTAGTTTCAAAGGGGAAAAAGCTAGGGATTTGAAGAACCTTCTTCAATTTGTTTAAGAAACTAATTCCCTAGATATGTAAGGCCCTCTTAATGTTATCCTATGTATGTTTTAATATCTTTAAGTACTAATCTCTACCCAAGATCAAGCTTATGAGTTGAGATCATATTTTTCTCCATCACTAGTGAATTTCATCAAAACACTTGCTCATGTATTTTTCTTGATAGAAATAATGGCCTTTATGGATTTCACTACTAAATTAAGCTATTGAGACACGATTTACAGTTATTGTGGCATTTGTGATAACCCTATATATATTTCATGAAAAGTTATTATGTCCACAGTTTTGAGTTGAATTTAAGAAGTACATAAAGCTTCCATAAATATAAGATAGTTGAGTAGTAAAGATCATGTTTTGAGACACTTCGCATTGACACAACATTTAGTCAAAGAAAAAGAGACAAGTTTAGAAAAGCTTAAGAAAAGTTAAAGTTAGGCCAAGTCCCAAAAAATTAAAAAGGCATTTTGAGAACTTTTAATCCTAAAGTTATGAGCATTATAAAAGTTATTTTGGGATTAGTATTGACTACTGATATGAGTGAGAGTAATAATAACTCCAACTCATAAACTACTTAGCTCGCGTAGGATAGGATTGTGCCAAGAGTACAACTCCTTATTTGCCACTGAGATGGCCTAGTTTTGGGATGAATCCACTCCCCTAGTTTTCATCCCTTACCCTGGTAAAGTATGGAACTGCTCTGGTAGCATGGGCAAGATGTTGTATCATCATGAAACTTATAGTGATGGCTGTCGGTTAGAGAAACTCCCTAAGCTAAAGTAAACTAGTTTCTACATACAGAGTTTCTGAAATGCCCCAAAAATGTGCTTCAGAAATGCCTATAATCGTAATTCCCATATATCTTAAAATTCGTTCATGATATCGGAAATCTGACTTCATATTCTTAATCAAAGGGCAAAATTGAATAGAAAATGGGTATAACCCTGATTTTAGAGGACCCATAGCGAAAAATAATTTTTGCTAATTCTTGATTTTCAATGGTTATCCGTGCCCTGGCCACGATGTGCCAGGGGTGCAGATTAGTATTGGAAGGAGTTTGCGTCTAGTCCTAGACGCCCTAGGGTACAAACCGGTGTATTATTTTCCTTGGTTTTTCTGTTTTGGCCCAAGGGCATTGGAGCTATAGCCCCATGCCCACTTATGCATGAAAACACCTATACTTAGCTATTTTTCAACTCTATATCACTCAAGACCCTCTCAAAAACCTCTCCAAGACTTAACCAAATTTCTCTTTCAAATTTCAAGGGTTTCAAGTCTAACTTTGGAACTCAAGGATTCTCTTCAAGCTCCAAGTTTTCTTCAAGCTCATCTCAAGAAAAACCCATGTTTAAGGTATATGGGTTTCATCCATTGGGTCCTTTCAGCCATGGAACCCAATCTTCCCTTTTATGATAATTGCATGTTTTCGAGTTGTATCTTTTATGGGTATCTCTTATTATGGATTTTGATTATAAATTATGTTGGCATTTTATAAAATGTTGATTGATTATGCATGTATATCTATTTCAACCTTATACTATTAATTGGTTTTGTCTATTGAGACTATGCATATTTTGAGCTATGAAACTATAATCTATTATGAGGTTTGATGATAGATTTCAAAGTATCTTACATAAGGGTTTTACTATATGTTGGTGGGTTGATTTACATTGAGTTTTCTTATATTATTTCAATCTTGAATTGCATGATTTTGAACTACCATTGTACGCCCATCAACTGTTTGATAAAATGTCTTGACAAGGATTCTCAAGTTATTGATGATCTATTACATGGTTTATGAGTTAAGTGACTATATGATGATTAAGGGCTTGCATATATGCATTGATTTTTTGATAAGTATCTATGGTGTCACAAGTAGACCACACCATTTTGGGGGGGGGGGTGACATGCCCAATCACCTTGTTGAGAGGGTGACATACCCCAACCACCTTGTTAGGAGGGGGGTGACATACCCATACCACTATGTTGAAGGCTGGATACCTCGACCACCTTGTTGGGGGCTGAAATGCCCATACCACCTTACTGAGGGGTTGATACCTCAACCATCTTGTTGGGTGGTGACATGCCCATATCACCATCTTAAGGGTGGATACCTCGGCCACCTTATTGTGGGGTGATATGCCCAGACGACCATGTTAAGGGGTGGATACCTTAATCACCTCACCAAAGGGGTAGCATGCCTTGGATTCCAAGTAGTAGATGCTTGGTGTATCATGATTATGGTCTCTTCCTACCCACGTATTATGTTCTATACAAGTTATATGATTTGCAAGCATGTTTTGCTTCAAGCTTTGATCATGCATGTCATATTGGTACTACATTTATCCATTGCTTATGATTATGCATTTTGACTATGTTGGCTTATGTCTTGTTGCATTGCATCCTACATACTTAATATATTAAACGTACTAACGCATACTCTATGCCTACATGATATGACCATGTAGGAATTGGGGCACCTCTCGATCATTCTCCATGTGTCTAGTATTGGCATTTCAGAAGATAAGCTTTGGTGAGTCCTCAATTCTAGGGACACTAACTATGCTACTCTTACTATTTGATATCCCTTTATGTTGAACACTTGATACTATGAGGGTGAGCTTAGAATGTGTCTTGGCCCCCGTTCCAATCTATGTTAGAGGTGTTATTGGAACATTTGATGTACTTATGCTTTGATTTTGACTCTTGAGTATTTTATAATTATCAAAGACTTTCCTTAGTCCCGCTCCCCTTATTTATATCTCATGTTGTCATTATTATGCTTGCGCAACCAAGGATGTGTGATTGATATTCTAAAAGGCTTGTTTGGGGTGTTTTTGGGATCCCTATTTGTTGTGTCATGTCTAGGCCATAGGCTTTGGTCATGAGAAACTTAGTATCAGAGCACTAGGTTGTTAATGGTCCTCAAAATCTAATACACCATGTTTATTAGAGTCTTATTCATGGTCTATATGATTAGAGTCTTATTCATGGTAAGAGCACCACAACTATGACTGAGAGGCTTTGAGGCGTTTTAGCAAATGTTTCACTTTTTCATGGTTTATATTGTGCTTTAGATTTGAGCGTAAGGCTTTTCCCCTAACAAATGCTCTTTGCTATTCTAGATCATGCCAATTCCAAGAGGGACACTAAGGAGAGCCCATACACCCGAGGAGCAACTGACCCCTCCTACTCCTCAAGCTCCTCAAGGTGGAGAGGTAGCCCAAGATGAGTTTCGGGATGCTATTACCATGTTGGCTCGTACTATGACCAAGAAAATTTATAAAGGGGTCCAAGCCCCTCATGCTCCTACTACTGCTTCTAGGGTGAGGGATTTCACTAAAATGAACCCACCGGAGTTCCATAGATCTAAGACAGATGAGGACCCCCAAGAGTTCATCAATGAGGTGTACAAAGTGCTAACTATCATGGGGATCAACGGAGTTCTATGGGTCCAAGGTGGATGAGGATCCCCAAGGATTAATTAATGAGGTGTATAACGTGTTATCCTTTATGAAGGTTAGTTTAGAGGAAAAAGAAGAGTTGGCAGCCTACCAACTCAAATGGGTGGCTTAAATTTGGTTTACACAATGGAAGTTGGAGAGGAGAGATGATGATGCTATTCCTTGGGAGGAGTTCAAAGTTATATTCCTCAATCTATTCTTTCCTATCAAGCTAAGGGAGGATAAAATGATGGAGTCTATGAACCTTAAGCAAGGATCCATGAGTGTGTGGGAGTATGCCCTCAAGGTCAACAAACTCTCCAAGTATGCCCCATAATTGGTTGTTGAGCCGAGATCAAGGATGAATAAATTTGTGTCGAGTTTATTTGATTTGGTTAATAAGAAGTGTCATACCACCATGCTAATAGGTGATATGAATTTGTCCTACCTCATGACATATGCCAAACAACTAGAGGGGGAAAAACTTAGAGAAAGAAGAACTGGTGATTCCAAGAGGGCTTGTTTTGAAGGTCGATTTCAAAATTCCAAGGGTGGCCAATTTCCTCAAGGCCATAAGTTCTAAGGCCAAGGGCCTTATAATTCTTCTAATAGGAAGTTTGCTAATGATAACCCAAGATTCCAAGGTGGTGGTAGTGTGGTGCCTAACCCTATGTGCCAAAGATGTGGCAAGAGCCATATTGTCCCATGTTTGAAGTACTCTAATGCTTGCTATGATTGTAGTAAAGCGGATCATAAGGTGATTGATTGTACTCATGCTCAAAACAAAGGTAGAGATGGTCGTCCATAAGGCCAAGGTGCAAATACAGGTCAAAAGTAAAGAGAAGGCTAACAAGGGGATGCTTCATGGAAAAATAGATTTTATGCTCTTCAAGGGAGACAAGGGGTGGATGAGGTTCCCAATGTTATCACCGATATGTTAAAGGTCTTTGATTTTGATGTGTATGCATTGATTGACCCGGGTGCTACTCTCTTTTGTTACCCCTTTTGTTGCCAAAAAGCTTTATGTTAGTCCCGAATTGTTGTTTGAACTTTATGAAGTGTCTACCCCTGTTAGTGAGTTCATCATTTCTAAAGAGTCTATAGAAATTATCCTGCATCCATATTGCATAAAATCTTGTCTTGTTACTTTGTTGAGTTAGATATGGTAGATTTTGATGTCATTCTTGGGATGGATCGGTTGCTTGCATATTATGCTTCTATTGATTATAGAACCTGTAGGGTTAAATTCCAATTCCCTAATGAGTCTATTCTTGAGTGGGAAAGATGTGATGTGGTGGTCAAGTGTAGATTCATTTCTTGCCTTAAAGCCCAAAAGTTAATTCTAAGGGTTGTCTCTTTCATCTTGTAAGGGTTAGATATGTTGAGTTCAAAGTCCTTCCTATTGAGTCAGTTTTGGCGGTTAATGAGTTTCTTGATGTCTATCCAAAAGAGTTTTTCAGTGTTCCTTCTAAAAGGGAAATAGACATTGGTATAGACCTCCTTCCCAATATCAACACATTTCTATTCCCTTTTACTGCATAGCCCCAGCGAAGTTGAAGTAGTAAAGGATCAATTGAGGGATTTATTGGAAAAGGGTTTCATAATGCCTACTAAGTCACCTTAGGGTGCACTGGTGTTATTTGTGAAGAAGAAGGATAATTCTCTTAGAATGTGCATTGATTACCGGCAACTTAATAGAGTAACCATAAAGAACAAGTACCCTCTACCAAGGATTGATGACCTCTTTGATCAACTTCAAGAGGCTAGTCACTTTTCTAAGATTGATCTTCGGTTTGGGTATCACCAAGTGAAAGTGAGGCAGTATGATATTCCCAAGATGACATTTTGGAATAGGTATAGGTATTTTGAGTTTGTGGTTATGTCCTTTAGGTTGACTAATGTACCGACTATATTTATGGATTTTATGAATAGGGTCTGTAAAACCAACCTTGACTTGTTTGTGGTGGTTTTTATTGACTGCACCAACTATATTTATGGATCTCATGAATAAGCTCTTTAGGACCTACCTTGACTTGTTGTGGTGGTTTTTATTGATGATATGTTGATTTATTCTCATAGTAAGGAGGAGCATGTAAATCATTTGAGGGTGGTGTTGCAAATCATGAGGGAGGAGACGTTGTATGCTAAATATGAAAAATGTGAGTTTTGGTTGAAATAGGTTGTTTTTCTAGGGCATGTGGTGTTGGATGATGACATTAAGATGGACCCTAAGAAAATGGAGGTGATTAAAAATTGGCCTAGACCTTTGACTCCATCGAACATTAGAAGTTTCTTGGGTTTGGAGGGTTATTACCGGAGGTTTATAAATGGTGTCTCTTTTATTACTTTTCCTATGACTAAATTGGCACAAAAGAAGGTGAAATATTTGTGGACCAATCAGTTTGAAAAGAGTTTTCAAACATTGAAAGATAAGCTTATCTCCGCTCCTATCTTGTCTCTACCGAAAGGCTTGGAAGGATTTGTTGTTTATTGTTATGCTTCAAGAATTGGTTTGGTGTGTGTTTTGATGCAAATTAGTAAGGTGATAAAATATGTTTCTAGATAACTTAAGGTGCATGAGAAGAATTATCCCATTCTTGATCTTAAATTGACGTCTGTGGTATTTGCATTGAAAATTTGGCATCACTACTTGTATAAGGTTCATGTTGATATGTTCACCAACCAAAAGAGTCTCCAATATGTGTTCACCTAAAAAGATCTTAACTTGAGACAAAGAAGGTGGTTAAATCTCCTTAATGATTATGATACGAGTATGCATTATGAACCCAGCAAAGCTAATGCTGTGGCTGATGCTTTAAGTAGGATGTCTATGGGTATTCTAGCTCATGTTGATGATGGTTGCAAAGAGGTGGCTAGAGAGGTTCACTGATTGGCTAGATTGGGGGTTAGGTTGGATGAAGTTGGCAATGGTAGTGTAGTGGTTATTGATGGTTCTAAATCTCCCTTGGTTGAGGAAGCTAAGGCAAGACAAGATCTTGACCCCGCCTTGCTAGAGTTGAAGGCCTTGGTGAGAGATGGTAAAGCGGAGGTTTTCTCTCAAGGGGGAGATGGTTCCTTTAGGTACCAAGGTAGATTGTGTGTCCCAAATATGGGCAATTTGAGAGAATTGATCTTGAAGAAAGCCTATAGTTCACCCTACTCTATTCACTGTAGTTCTACAAAGATGTATAGAGATTTAAGGGAAGTGTATTAGTTGGGTGGTATGAAGAGAGACATTGCCAGATTCATATTCGGATGTCACAATTGCCAACAAGTGAAGGCCGAACATCAAAGGTTGGGTGACCTAGCCCAAGACATAGAGATTCTTACTTAGAAGTGGGAAGAGATCAACATAGACTTTGTGGTTGGGTTGCCTAAGACTAGGAAATGTTTCAACTCTATTTAGGTTGTTGTGGATAGATTGACAAAGTCAGCTCACTTCTTACCGGTCAAAATACTTATGGTGCTAAAGATTATGCCAAGTTATATATACATGAGTTAGTTAGATTGCATGGGGTGCCTTTGTCTATCATTTCAGATCGTGGTGCTCAATTCACTTCTCACTTTTGGAGGTCCTTCCAAAGAGGTCTTGGTACCAAGGTTAAGCTTAGCATGACCTTTCACCCTCAAACTGATGGTCAACCCGAAAGGACTATCAAAAACCTTGAGGATATTCTTAGAGATTGTGTTTTAGAGTTTAAGGGTAGTAGAGGTGAACATCTTCTACTCATAGAGTTTGCTTACAGCAATAGCTACCACTTAAGCATTGGTAAGGGTCTTTTTGAAGCTCTTGGTTATAGGCGTTGTAGATCCCCAGCTTGGTGGTTTGAAGTGGGGGAAATGGCTTTGCTAGGTCCAAATTTTGTCATGGAAGCCTTGGAGAAGGTGAGATTGATTAGGGAGAGATTGAAAACAACCCAAAGTAGACAAAAGTCATACTTTGATGTGAGGAGAAAGGATCTTAAGTTTAAGGTTAATGATTAGGTTTACTTGAAAGTCTCACCTATGAAGTGTGTGGTTTGATTTGGCAAGAAAGGGAAATTAAGCCAAAGGTTTGTGGGTCCTTATGAAGTTTTGAGGAGAGTGGCTAAGGTTGCATATGAGTTAGAGTTGCCTACAGAGATGAATATGGTTCATCTGGTCTTCCATGTGTCCATGTTGAGGAAGTGCGTGGGTGACCCAAGTGCCCTTGAATGTTGTGGGTGCTGTAGAAGATAATTTGACGTATGAGGAGGTCCTGATGGAGATTTTAGATAGACTAGTGAAGAGGTTGAGTAACAAAGATGTAGCTTCCATCAAGGTCATTTGGAGGAATCAACAACTTTAAAGTGCCACATGGGAAGTCGAGGTGGACATGAGAAAGTGATATCCTCAAGTCGAAGGTACTAATTTAAGTCCCCCTATATGATTTCAAGTGTTAAGATTCAGATCTTATGTCATTTTTGCATGTGTTCATGTTTATGTTGACAAGTTTAAGGTGATTTTTGATATTAAAGTTGAGATTTTTGAAAATAATGATTAAATGCATTTGTTATATTCATGTTGGGCTAAAATTTTCACGATTACTTCTCATACGTATGTTTCTTTTACATTTGGGGACAAATGTTCCCAAGGGAGAGAGATATAAATACCCAAAAAATGTGCTTCGGAAATGCTCATAATCATAATTTCCATATATATCAAAATTCATGCATAATATAAAAAATTAGACTTCATATTCTCGATCAGGGGGCAAAATTGAGTGGAAAATGGATATAACCCCAACTTTAGAAGACCCTTAGTGAAAAATAATATTCGCTAATTTTTTATTTTTCAGTGGCCATCCGCGCCCTGACTGCGACATGCCAGGGGCGTGAATTAGTATTGGAAGGAATTTGCATTTGGTATGCATCGCGCCTAGGCACGGACCAATATATTATTTTCCTTGGTTTTTCTATTTCAGCCCAAAGGAATTGGGGTCATAGCCCTATGCCCACTTAGGAGTGAAAATACCTACACTTAGCCATTTTTTAACTCTATATCACTCAAATCCCTCTCTGGAACCTCTCCAAGACTTAACAAAATATCTAATTCAAATTTCAAGGATTTCAAGCCTAACTTTGGAACTCAAGGATTCTCTTTAAGCTCCAAGTTCTCTTCAAGCTCATCTTAAGAAAAATCCAGCTTTGAGGTATGTGGGTTTCATCCATTGGGTCCTTTCACCCATGGAGCCCAAATCTTTCTTTTTATAAAAATTGCATGTTTTTAAGTTATATCTTCTATGGGTATCTCTTATTATGGATTCTGATTATAAATTATGTTGGGTTTTATGAAATATTAATTGATTATGCATTCTATCTGTTTCAAGCTTATAGTATGAATTGGTTTTGTCTATTGAGACTAGGCATGTTTTGAGCTATGAAACTATGATCTATTATAAGGTTTGATGATGGATTTCAAGGTATATTACATGAGGGTTTTACTATATGTTACTATATGTTGAGTTTTCTCATATTATTTCATCTTGAATTACATGATTTTGAACTAGCATTGTACACCCACCAAGTGTTAGATAAAATGTCTTGACAAGGATTCTCAAATTGTTGATGATCTGTTACGTTGTTTATGAGTTAAGTGACTATATAATGATTAAGGGCTTACATGTAGCATTGAATTTATGAAAAGTATCTATGGTGTCGCAAGTAGACCACACGTTGTTGGGGGTGACATGCCCAATCACCTTTTTCTAGGGGTGACATTCCTCGACCACCTTGTTGGAGGGTGACATGGCCATACCAATGTTGACCACCTTGTTGGCAGTGACATGCCCATACCACCATATTGAGGGGTGGATACCTTGACCACCTTTTTGGGGGGCGATATGCCCACACCACCATGTTGAGGGGTGGATGCCTCGACCACCTTGTTGGGGGTTGGCATGCCCATACCACCTTGTTGAGGGGTGGATACCTTAATCACCTCACCAAGGGGGTGACATGCCTTGGATTCCAAGTAGTAGATTCTTGGTGTATGATGATTATGGTCTCTTCCTACCCACGTATTATGTTCTATACAAGTTATATGATTTACAAGCATGTTTTACTTCAAGCATTGATCATGCATGCCACATTGATACTATATTTATCCATTTCTTATGATTATGCATTTTGACTATGTTGGCTTATGTCTTGTTGCATTGAATCCTACATACTAAGTACATTCAAATGTACTAACGCATACTCTATGCCTACATGATGTTACCATGTAGGAACTGGAGCACCTGTCGATCATCCTCTACGTGGCTAGTATTGGTATTTCGAAAGATAAGCTTTGGTGAGTCCTCAAGTCCGAGGACACTGGCTATGCTACTCTTACTACTTGATATCCCTTTATATTGAACACTTGATACTATGAGGGTGAGCCGGAAAAGTGTCTTGGCCCCCGCTCCAATCTATGTTAGAGGTGTTATTAGAACAATTGATGTACTTATGTTTTGAGCTTGAGTCTTGAGTATTTTATGATTATCAAAGACCTTCCTTAGTCCCGCTCCCCTTATTTATATCTCATGTTGTCATTATTCTACTTCCGCGACCAAGGATGTGTGATTAATATGCTAAAAGGCTTGTTTGGGGTTCCTTCTGGATCCCTATTTGCCGTGTCAAGTTTATGCCCTAGGCTTGGGTCGTGACAGTTTCAACATATGTTTTTACTTTTAGCATGCACGTTATTTATAACTGATGATATCCTATTTTGAGGCATATTTTAGCTACTTTAAGTATAGTGCCTTATCATATATTAGCAATTTTGGCTATTTTACATACTGTATATTCCACGTACTAATGTTCCTTAGACTTGCATCATTTTATGATGCAAACTTAGGTGACAGAGTTCCTCATTAGTTGCTCCATTGAAGACCCAGCTATTTATTTAGCTATTGGTGAGGCCTCTTAACAGTCAGAGGATTTGGAGTCTTTATCTATGTTCTTTTCTCATTTCTTTTTAGTTGTGGTTACAGTGGGTCTGTCATGGTAGTTGTTTTAGATTATTCTTGTTAGATGTTCCATAGAGAAGGAGTTTCAGTTCTTATTTTCAGTTGTTGTTGGGATATTTCCTTTGTTAGTTGTTCAGACCATTGCTTTCTTATTAGCACATTATATCTAAGTCTACCACTTATTATTTAAGTCTTTTGCTAAGTAAAGTAGCGAAGCCAAGTCGTTCGCTTGGGAACAAAGATAGTTCTCGTTGCTGGGTGCACCTGTGGTGTGAACTTGATGCGTGAAATAAGTTTAGGCATTACCTAAACTTGATTGGTGTGAGTTATCCTTAATAAGCTCTTTAAAAAGCTGGAGGGAAGGCGGAGAGACATCATTCCTTTTAATGAAGGAAATTCAAGCCAAGGGAAAGATTTGTTAATTATGTCTTGAATTTTTTGTTTGTATAGTTTCAAAAATTCATAATCCTTATAGGCTTAGGAGAACCCTTGTATATTATCTTTTTAGAATTAGAGAACATTTTTCTTATAGGTTTAGGTCTACTTGGAGTCTATATATAGGGGACATTATTGGGGATTCTACAGGACATGAAGTATCCACAATGTAGTCCTAAAGTCTTAAGAAAGTATTGTAAACTTCTTCTTTTTCTTTCATAGTAGATGTCACTACCTAGACCTAGGTTCTAGGAGTGACATGGAGAATGGGAACCCGAGAGTCCCTAAAGAAGCCTCCTGTGACACCTTGTAACTCCATTCTCTTATCTATCCATGTTTGAAGCCTCATTTGGTTAGGTTGGAAGTGTATTAGGTTCGTGGGAGACTTCTAGTACTTAGACGAGTTCAAGACTTCCCTATGAGTTGAGTTTTGGGTGTTGATTTATGTAAGGGTCAACTTTAAATAAGCATAACTTTTATTACACATGGAACTGGATGACCCACGACATATCAAATGAAATCCCTTTGAGTTATCTTTCCAACGCACTTGGTTTGACCCCATTCCGAGGTCGGATGAATGAGTTATGACCATTTCCGTGAGACCCTCCCGTGCAGTGAAACCACACGGGCACCTTGATGGGCAGTGGGGCTTTGGACAGGGCGTGCGGGCTGTATTGAGCTGGAAAAGAGCATTTTTAGTCTAAGGCATGTGACACAGCCAGTGGCGCGAGTCGTGTGCAAGTGAAGCTTAGTGAGCATGGGAGGAGTTTTTGGCCAAGTGTTGTGCTACAGCTATCCACACGGGCCGTAGTAGGTCTCACGAGCCATAGTCCTTGGATTGGGGTCTCTTGGCAATATTTGTCTCACCAAATGTAACTCCACGGGCCATTACATGGACCATGTAGCATCACACGGCCCGTGGAGCCTCCCGTCAAAGTGACAAAACATGATTTTTCCAAAGTATTCCAACTTCTAATTTTTGACCAAGTCCCACCTCACGGGCACCCCACACGACCCGTGTGGGCCTCAGTGGGGCATCACCTTGCCAATTTTTCTGCTTCCGTTCACTAATTACGTTTTTGCAAATTTGATTCATTCTAATGACCTTTTAGACTTCCAATGCTATCTTAACCTCCCCAAAAGACTTAAACCATATTCCAAAGGATCAAACTTATTACTCTTAATTTGAATACATTCTCAAATCCTCTCAAAAGGCTCCACCAAGACCCCAATACAAATTCAAGAAAACTCAAGAATCTTATTATGAAAGTTGACTATAAACTATGTTGGGATTATATGAAATGTTGATATATGTGTTAATTTCATGAAAGGTATCCATAACCAAGTTGAGGGGTTGATACCTCAAACACCTTGGTGGGAGGTGGTAAAACCCATTAACCAAGTTGAGGGGTTGATACCTCAAACACCTCCAAGGGGTGGTTTACCTTAGATTCCAAGTACTAACTTGCTTGGTCTATGATGATGGTCTTTTTCTACATATGTAATATGTTCTATATAAACATGTTTTACTTCAAGTATCATTCATACATGCCATATTGCTATATGCTCATTCATTTCCTAATTACGCATTTCGATTATGTTACCTATCTCTTGTTGCATTGCATCCTACATACTTAGTACATTCAAACATACTAACACATACTCTATGCCTACTTGATGTTTCCATGTAGGGATCGGAGCTCCATTCGATCATCTTCCTCCTCCACATGGCTAGTATGACTTTCAAAGCAAGCTTGGTGACTCCTCAATTCCGAGGACATATTTCTCTTAATTTCATATTATGTATAGAATCTTTCTATGTTAAACATTATGACTGTAAGGCTGAGCCCAGACATTGTCTTGGCCCCCGCTCCTATCTATGTATTAGAGGTGTTGTTGGAACATTATGATGTATTAATTCTATATTTTGACTTTCTATGTTTCTATGGTATCAACTATGTCCCTTAGCCCCGTTTCCCCCCCTTTTACTATCTTTTGATATTGTACAATTGCTTCCTGACCAAGGATGTGTAATGATATGCTAAGAGGCTTGTTTGGGGTCCTTTGGGTTCCCCATTCACCATGTCGCATCTAGGCCCTAGGTCTGGGTTGTGATACCTCTAGTATCTATATTCATATCATCAATTTAGAAGCGTATTAGAATAATAAACACATAATTATTAGGGATAGGAGAATAGGACTCACGCTAGGGGGATAACATAGGGAATTGGGGTAACATGAATTTACAAAGCACGAAACATATAAATACAAAAGGGCGAGTAAGTATGACTCACTCTATAGGGGCAATTAGGGTGTTAGGATGTTTCACCTCATACAAATAATCATATCACAAAGCTCATAAAAAATTGTATAGCAGTAATCAATAGGTAACCAAGGCCATAAGCATAACCTTCCAACACCACAGTTTAGTATATAATCAAGAAGGAGTTTACAAGTTGTCCAACAATGCCTTTAGTCATAAGATAGGTCGGGGGCCAAGACATACCCCGA